>RCUC01118408.1:0-11810 GCA_003697995.1 Taxidea taxus jeffersonii
AAAGTGTTGAAAGTGTTGCTACTTTTCTAGAAGGCCACCAGATGGGGATATTGCTCCATAAAATGCACCTTTAAAAAATACATAATTAAATACATTATACCAACTTCCCCCAAAATGAAATTAACAGTTTTCCTCTACTGGAAGTAAGAAATATAGAAAAATCTTTGTACTTTGTTTACTAGAAAACAATAGTGAGGACAAAAACATTCATGAAGCTTAGCAGGAATTATTCTAATTAAGCTAAAGAGTTATGGTCCTTAAAAATAAAACAAAAACAGAGGACTCTGGCACTATTTCTGTATCTTTTATCACATCAATCCTTCCTTCTCTCCTTGCTCTATCCTCTTCCTCCTCAGGTCATAATAAAAAAGTGAAACCACATTTTGCTTATACATTGATTAAATTTATTTTTCATAATTATTCTTAGTATCAGGAGATGATTCTTATTTTTCTTTTTTTTCTAAAAGAATTGTTTTAAAAGAATTGACACTAAGATTTATTTACATAAAGGAATTTTCTGTAAATTGAATTGACACTAAGATTTATTTACATCAACAAAGGAAAACTACACCAAAATGTTATCAGTAATGAGAATGAGACAGTTTCTTTTCTAATTTGCTTTAATTTTTCAGTTTCTCATAATATGCAATATTATGTTTACAACAGCAAAATACCAAAACTTTTCAAACAAAACATTTTTGTATTTGATAATTTTTTCCCCATGCCTTAGTGGATATCAGCAGAAAACACGTCTTCCACTCCTGTGCTGCTTTATTCTATTAACAAAATAAGATTCAATTAACACCGAGCATCTTAAAACTTAAGTTCCAAACTCACAGAATCAACGTTCAGTAATAAAAAGGGCTGTGTAAACACTTACTAAGCAGAAGTCTAAGATGATAGAGTATAACTACCTGGGGCCATCTGCACTACATGAGTGTCTCAGTGAGGCAGAAATATAGCCAATCTTAACCCTGGAATCTGAATCAGGTCTTTGATTCCAAAACTAGTAAGAATACCATGACCATCTATCTGACTCCTATTATTTATAAATAACATTACCAAAAAACCCATCTCTAATATTTTCAATTACCCTTCAGAGTCAATTATCCCTACTGACAAATGAAGAAAATCAGGTCTTAAGAATTTAAGAATTAAGTAAATACTTAAGAATTTAACTGCTGAGGACCATAAAACCAGTCAAAGTCAGGATTTTGAACCCAGATCTCCCGGGCCCAAAGCCAATGATTTTTTTTTACTATTTTTTACTACAAGAACAAAATATAAAAAACAAAATGCTAAGCTAAACCTATGCCCTGAACTGAGCATTTTACTGTATCAATCTGACAGTACTATTCTCTTATGTTAATCACTTAAAGATTAAGCAACTTCATAATAGGGTGGTTTGTGGGATTTTTAAGTTAGTCATTAAAAATGCTTTTCCTAAAAATTGAGAAAGAACAAGTAATCTAAAAAAGATAATGTATAAAACATAAACACGCTAACAATTAAAGAAGTAAGCTGTTGGGATCATGATTCATAAATTCTGGGAAAAACATCGAGGGCACATAACATTCTTACTTTTGCAAGGATCAAACTTAATGTAGTTATATTATGTACAATCTCATATTTCAAAATGACACAAACATTTCCATAAATAATTGGTTGTTTGTTTCAAAGCATGGTATTTTAATAGCATAATACTTGCTTTCCAGACTTTTTTCCTTTGAATCCAGTAATTTTTTAACATTTGGTATTCTTCAAATATACAGTATTTGCTACATCTCATGAAAGTTTAGAGTCGAAGCTGAGAGGCAATTAAGAGACTTACTCAGGGACACAAAGCTTCTCAATGTCAGGCCAAAACATCATCATCAGCCAGCTGATGAGGCTAGTGCTCTTCTGCACTGCACTGCTCACTAGGATATTATGATGCAAAGTTATGTTCATGCCAAAATATTTCCTGATTGTTTCTTAATACATGAAAGATTCTAATTTACTAGCACCTAACTAGCCATGGAAATTTGCAAATTCTTCAATTCCAAATTTCTAGTGTGAGAAGAGCATCTTAGAGTAATGTAATATAGAGAGTATCTTTTAGGGTCAGACAGACCTAGGTCCAAACTTCAACTCTATGATTTGTTCATATTTAACCTGAGTCTCAGTTTTCTTTTCTGTAAAAAGAGGATATAGAAATGAATTTTGAGAAGGGGAAAGGAAGTGTTAATATTAACTCTAGGAAACTAGATTGTTCCTAAAATCTGGAATATAGAAGGTGTACAATGGGTATTCATTTCCTAACACCATCCCATCACCACCACCACTCTAGCCACACTCTCAATACTCTGAGGCAGAACAACTCCAGTATTTTTCTACCATCCTTCCACAATTGTAGAGGAGAGCAGATTAAGAAAGACAGTAGTTAAGAAAGGCATTTCAGTTACATGGCCATGCTGCAAAATGCTATGGAGCAACATCCCCCCATACCTGCAGTAAGGATCAGATCAAAATAACACTTAAGCATTTGAGAATATAGTACTGCTAAATGTTTTGTTATAAATACAATTTCCAGTGTTTAAAGCTACAAGTAACTGATACACAATGTCAGTTTACTATTCACAAATATTCTTCCTAAGAAGTTAAGCAGACTGCTAAATACAAACTTTCACAATATCCTCACTCTTAAGAGAAAAATATCAGAATCTTAAATACCCAGAACTGTCCAAAATAAGAAAACCAACTGAACAGCTAAAACTTTACTCCTAGAATAATGTAATTCTTCTCAAGTTTAAAATACGGTAAAAAGGGCGCCTGGGTGGCTCAGTGGGTTAAAGCCTCTGCCTTCAGCTCAGGTCATGATCTCAGGGTCCTGGGATCGAGTCCCACATGGGGCTCTCTGCTCAGGGAGCCTGCTTCCTCCTCTCTCTCTCTCTCTCTCTGCCTGCCTCTCTGCCTACTTGTGATCTCTCTGTCAAATAAATAAATAAAAATCTTTAAAAATAAAAAAATAAAATAAAATACGGTAAAAATACAAGACCAGTCATTCATCCACAAATCCAAAACCCAGAAAGCTATAAAAACGTAAAGTTACTTCATAACTCATTTGGTGGCAAAAACTAAACTGACCTGGACCATTTAACAGCACTTAATCTGACCGATGTGCAGCTTTTTATTGCCTTATTTATCCACACTTTAACATCTGCCAAAGATAATACAGAACACTGCCATAGAATTCACTGGGGTTTTACCCAACATAATATATGGAGTGCTTTACCTTTCTAAATTAAAAAAATAAGATAAATTCATCAACAAAGTAGTGTGAACACATCCCAGTGAATATTCATTTAATTCTAAGTGCCAGGTTTAAGTCACACAATAAATCTATCAATTAGGTATTAGTACTACTACTTTACATATGAATACCTAGTTTACATATTATTAAACTAGGGTTTAAGCCAAGGTTAATTTGACCAAGATCACTTAGCCAGTAAAGAATGTGAGAACTCAAATCTATGTCTCACTTTAAGGCCTAAAGCAATTAAAAAGCCAACATTTTAGAGGAAAATTAAATCACAAAGAAAGTTTAAGCTACAATTACCAAAACTTTTAACTTAGAACAATGAAATTCCTGAGTATAATGTGCACTTTCCATCCTGGGTATTCAACTGTAAACACTGACACCATATTTCACAGCTCATAGGACAAAGAGAGATTAGTTTATTGTTGTTTTTCTTCCCAAAGCACTAGCCACAAAGTCAGTGAAAACAAACAGAAAGGCAATATGCTCCTCAAATGCCAACTAATCCTTTCCACTCAAATTTAGAAAGAATCATGGATCTGGCATGTTTTTGTTGGTTTTTTTTTTTAACCATTTTTACCAAAATATACTAAACACAATACAAATATGATTGATATAAACATAGGTCAAGTTTTTCCAGGAATTGCTCAAACATAAAGATCTGCTATTCCACTCTTAGATATGGTCACAGGAATGAGAAAGGCTTAAGTGACAAAGACCCAGGCTGTCACCATCACTGCTCTAAGCAAAAGTTAGAGAAAATAAGCATCAACTTTTTTTCCTGATTGATCAATTTAAAATTTAAATCTTTTCTCACAATGTTTTTCACAAGTCAATGCCCTTAAACTAAGCAATGGCTTTTCCCCACAATTAGATTCCCCACAAAAAGATTATGGCCCCAGCCAACCTACTTTCTATCCAAAAGACCAAATTCTAAAGTAGATATGCTTCAATCAGAATCTCTGTTTTGAGCAGGTTATTTAGCTAAGTGAAAAGCAATCAGATTATTTGATAATCACAGTATCTAATTTAACTGTTTCAGTAGACTTTTTTTTAAAGATTTTATCTATTTATTCGACAGACAGAGATCACAAGTAGGCAGAGAGGCAGGCAGAGAGGAAGAGAGAGGGGAAAGCAGACTCCCCGCCGAGCAGAGAGCCCGACGTGGGGCTCGATCCCAGGACCACATGGGGCTTGATCCCAGGACCCTGGGATCATGACCCGAGCCGAAGGCAGAGGCTTTAACCCACTGAGCCACCCAGGTGCCCCCTCAGTAGACTTTTTTTTTTTTTTGGAAGAAAATCTTTACTCAAAAGAGTATTTTCTTTTGTAGAAGCATGGGTCAATTTTCTTGAACAAGGAAGCCTACTCCTTATATAATCACTCTGTATCAGGTTTCTATAGTTTGTTTGGATCAAGTTTTTGGCAATTATCTTAAGCCTCTTTAAACATTTGAAAGGTTCAGATGTTAAGCTTCCTTTGTTTACACTATACATGTGTGTTTACAGAACACTAGCTCAAAAAATGGACTTGGAGAACACTAAAACCCCAAATTACTGATTCAGTTTCCAACAGCAGTTCTCAAACTAATATGTATAAAATCATCTGAGGTATTTGTTAAAAATGAAGACTCCTGAGCTACACTATCAAAGACTATACCAGTTCTAAAATATTCAGGCATCTTGCTTTTTAACAAATATCCCAGATTACTGTGATGCAGAGACTGCACACTGACAAACTGTTCTATACTGTAATTCATCTAATGATGGTGTTAACAAATTCTAGTTCCCAAACTGCACAGCCAAACCATTCCTAGCTGACAGACTAGCAGCCATGTTGAGTCACAGCCTTCTCAGATTCATTCCTACCGTTTTAGCACCTATTTTTTAAGTTAAGAGGTGAAGTTAGACATGCGGCTCTGACAATGCCAAAGCTAAGCTACAACTCTGATTGAAATGAGTGGCTCACAGAAAAAGTGGATTACTTGTTTGAATTTTAACTTATTAGTAATAATGAAAAGCTGTAAGAATGATTTAAGAGCTGCTTGCGTCCCAGGGACCAGCCTTCCTGCTTTACAAACATTATTTCAATTAATCCTTACAAAAATTCAGAAAGAAAAATATTCTCTACATTTTACAGAAGAAACTGAAGTAACACTGTGTTAAGCAGCATGGAGAGAAGTCAGCTCTGCCTGACTTTAAAGCTACAGTGCTTAATACATGCCAAGATGCCAGGATGCCTTTAGTTCCAGAACTTCTAGAATAGAGCGATCTGGTTTATTACTTCTATGGTAAAGTATGCCCTGATTTATACAGAACACATTCATTTAACTAGTTCTCTTCTCAACACTAACTAAGCACAACTTGGCAAGCAGGGGCTAATACAGGGCCGGAGGATCCTACTTCAAGTCAGGAATCAACAGTTTGTTTCTACCCATTCTATTTAATCGTAATTGTGGGTTTACTAGACAGCTATCAAAAAAACTTAGTTAAATTAAAAAAAAAAAGCTATCACACCTACAATTCTGTTTAATACTAGTACATTTTTAAACTACCCTGTACTACCATGTAACTTTGGGCAGGGAAGAGTCATAAAGAAACACCTTAAGGTAATTCTATCTGTCCCCTTCCTTGCCCTAGCCTTTCCTATTTATATAAATCCTGTTCCTCAGTACATTCAATTACGAAACTCCTCCCCACAACAGCCAACATATTATTTCCAGAAATCTGCAAAGACATCTGTACTAGAATGCAGGGGTTCATTGCTCAGTTACATATGAAATGCTTACAATCTACCTAAATTCCTTAAATGAAATACACTGATCCATTATTTCACTCAGAGGCTACAAGGTAATAATCATGTAACACTCATTTTCTTCATTCCAGTTAGCCATAACATTACACAGTAGATAACCTGGGGGGGGGGGGGGACCCACTACTGAGACTAAGATAAACTGATCAAGTGATGAGGATAAAGTGAGAGAAACCCAGCTAAGCAATCAATGAATCTACCTGTTCCTGGTAAGGATGAGCATTACCTTATGCCTTACATTTCCCTAAGGACAGAGAAGTTACATGCCATTCTCCACAAGGAAAGAGTCTCTTTCCACTATGACTCCTCTCCTAGGAAGAGTGGCTCGTTGTAATCTTTTTCTAAGACACTGCAAACAGAAAATAGTATTTGTGAGGCACTAGGTTGCTCAAGGTTTGTCAAGGCCAGAGTGACCGGCCAAGGAGCTCTGCTACCCTAAGTGTCATATAATCACAAGGGCAAGGGGGATGGGCCTCTGCCCACCCATAGCCCACTCTGCACAGAGTGCTGACTGCGATAATTGTCTCATCCAATCTGTGAGACTTGGACAAATCACTCTGCAGAGCAGCCTGAGGTCTGGGTCCTGCACTTTTTTAGACCCCAATGCCCTCAAGCAGAGCAAGTCAATCCTGCCCCATTATGGTAGCATATAAGGTTAAGCCCCAGAGGTCCAAAATTTTCTTTTCTACCCAACGCGACAGTGCCAGCTACTTCCGACTATGTAATAAACCAAATATGCTATTATTTGCATTTCAGACTCCACTTTTCCTCTGACAAGCCTAGGCTCAAAGTACCAAAAGTACTAGGCAGCTTAAAATCTCAGCTTCATTAAGTTTTCTAGGTGCCCCATTTTGGTGTAATACAGTTGTTTGGGTTTATCTTCAGATTCTCATACTTGTCTAGTCCTTTTCTCTTGAATCTGGGATGGACCTGTGAACTGTTTTCACCAATAAAATGTGGCGAAAATGATGCTGTGCCCTAAGAAGGCCTGGTTGCTTTTTTTTTTCCCCCTGTTGAGTCCTAAGCCCACTATGCAAGGCCAGCAACACTGCTGGAAAGGCCACTTAGGAGGAAGGACCCTGAAACTAAAAGAAATATGGAGTAAGAGAAAAAAAAGAAAGATCAGCTCCCAGCTGAACTATAGCTGAAAGCAGCCTTTAGGGTGACCACCAGCAAAACCCAAACTGCTCAAATCAGTCCAGCTTAGGAGAGCGAAACTATAAGCAAATAAGATAGTTGTTTCAAGTCACTTACTTTTAGGTTGTTATACAACAATACATAACCAAAACAATGTTTACCTGGCTCCTTGTGTTTTTGCATAATTTGTTCAAAACTCAGAGAAATGGAGAGATTTAAGTAATTATAACTCCAAACATTCATATAAACTCAGAAGATAAAAGTCTTATGCCTTTTTAAATGTTAGTGACCCTACCAAACTGAGTTTCAAAAGGACAATCTTCATGTTTGTCCTCTCAGTACTGTACCCCAGCACCCAGCACAATACCTGGCATGTAATAGGCACAGCAGGTGGTGTTATGAACAAACAATAGCTTTAAGGAATGTCAAGACAAATCTTAGTCCTCCTTATAACTTAGGAGTTATCTGGCATATGGTTTTACATAATATGTTCCAAAAGTTGTTTAATCATGTGTATCTGAAGTGTATACTAAGAGCTTTCTAATGGCAAGTCATTTTCTTAATGATAAAGCTCTTTATGTAACAGTAAAAATCATGAAATATCATGATACAAACTTTTGGAAATCATGTCCTAATTTATATGTTCCAAAAATACCAATTTCCATTGAGTAGGCTTTTATAAGCAGATTTTCAGAAGGAAATTAAAACCTACATTTCACCCACGTACTTTTTCAGATAAGAAATCAACTTCTGCTCTTTTCCTGAATGGAGGATAACTATTTTGTGATAAATACTTAAAATTTCAAAATTATCCACCAACAGCCACTGTAATGAGGTTACCATTTTAACACACTCCTCATATATCACCTTCAGTTAAATCCCCATTGTAGATGAAGTGTTAGCAAAAAAAAAAAAAAATTACTGACCTAGGAACAAAAATATGGGTTTTAGTTCTAGTTCTAATTTTAGCCACTTAACTAGCATATACTTAGAAATTTTTCCACTTCTTTGAGCATCAGTGCATTCATCTAAAAGCAATGATTATGTCCTGACATACCTACTACTCACCTATCATGAGAATCAGATGATAAAGTCTATACAGCCATTATGGAAAAATGTCAAAAACCATACAAATATAAGACATGATATTCTTTTTAATGTCAGGAAAGAGTAGAAAAATCATCTGTGTATGTGCTTTTGCTAGACATTTTCCTACCATTAAGTACTACCAACTAGTTCCTTCAACACTACTACACAGTCCAATTTATTGGTTTCCCACTATTTGTTATTACATCACATTTTTATAGAAAGAGTAAAAAAGACCCCAGTCTTTCTAATAATTATGGAATCAAAGTTTCTAGAGCTATAAAAGATACTAAATAATAACTTGCTCAGGTTCCCTACTAGGAAGATAATCTTATAGGTGGAGAAAAGTCGATTATTTACTAATCAAATTATGCTTTAACCATACTGGGGAGAGTAAGCTCCTTAATCTAATGAAGAAATGCAGTGACTAGGACCCTGCACTTCATTTCTTTTATTAAATTTCCATTTTTATTTGATAAGGCTTCATGAATGAAGTGAAAGGATTATTCTTAAGTAAGGCATACATGAATACAGAAAATACAATAAAGATAAAAATGTTTAAGGTTTCTTATTTCACTTTTCCCCCTTCCCCCAAACCCAAACTAAGATACAAAGGAAATAAATATAAATAAATACAAAGGAAATAAATATAATTATTGCTATATGGTCTCCATACACCCAATTCATGTCTCCTCTCACCAGCTCTCCTGCATATGGAAAACAAAAAGGGTACAGAAAGTCCAATGAAAATCAAAGACCCAGGAATCACAAAATGTTAGAAACTGAAAGGAACTTCCAGGATCATTCAGTCTTACTGATGAGGTCACTTAAAGTTAATAACTATATGTAACAGATGGCAAATCATACACCTTCTTATAAAAAAGAAAACAATCATTGTCAATCAGCTCTTAATTCCACTTTACCCACTTGCTAACTGAAATACTTAGGGCAAATCATTTAACTTCTTGGGCTAGTTTGTTATATAATAGCAAATAATGTACCATACTCAAAATTCTTTGTAAACTGTACACCACAGCACAAATGTAAAGAGGTATGTATCTAAGTGTACATAAGTTATGTCTCTACAGTAGGGGTCATCAACAAATGGAAGAATTTGAAAATTCTATTTTTTTTAAAAAGCCTCCAGTAATCCTGAGACCTGCTCTTAGCCCAACCCACTGACTCAGGGGTTCATGAGCAAGCTTCAGGAGGGTTCATGGATTTTCCTAAAATTATATCCAGAAAGCACAGGTGCATATGGCAATTTTCCAGGCCAGATTTTTTTTAGTTTCACTAAGGATTAGTAAGCACCAAAAGGCTAAGAACTACTACTGTAAAGTAACACCGATCTGCAGAAGATAAAGCTTCTACTAATATTGCTCAAAATGGTACCATTATTTTCCCAACCTGGATCAGAAACTCAGTTATTTTTACTTTCTTCATTTTCTCTGTCATCATCAAATTCTCTCCATTCAATTCCCTTCCTCCTTTCCATTCCTAGTAGTATGGCCATAGTTCAGACCCTCATTACTCTCGACCACAGCAATCAAGAAGTCTTTCTGGGGGCGCATGGGTGGTTCAGTGGGTTAAAGCCTCTGCCTTCAGCTCAGGTCATGATCCCAGGGTCCTGGGATTAAGCCCCACATAGGGCTCTCTGCTCAGTGGGGAGCCTGCTTCCTCCTCTCTGCCTGCCCCTCTGCCTACTTGTGATCTGTCAAATAAATCTTTAAAAAAAAAAAAAAAAGCCTTTCTGCATCCAGATTTCTACTTCAATTCACATCACACATTGCTGCCAAATTAATCCTCTGAAAACAAAAGTTCAGTAAGTCGCAACTCAAAAATCATCTGTAAAACCCCCAACAATTACTAAATCCAAGATCATTAGCCTGGCATTAAAAGCAATCATAAACTGGTTCAAACTTCTACTGCAAGTTTTATCATCCTTTATGTTAGTACAAATACTTTTTGTTTCATCCGAATATAATACTTGCCTCTCCCCCAATGTACAAACTCTGTGCTCTAATCTCTTAGTCCTTTATCTCTGCTTGCATTACCTTTCTCAGCTTATCGAAAGTCATAGTCATCCTTCAAAACAAAGATTTCAGAAGCCAGAAGCTCTATGAATCCCTTCTTACCTCACCTTGCCAAGTACGATGGGAGCTCTACTCCTTCTGAATTTGAACTCTATATGAAACTTAACTATGTACTAAAAGATAAATGAGCCATTTGTGTATAGTCCTACCTGCCTAACTATTCTGGGAAGGCAGAAACTGCTATAATCCTTAATATTCCCCCAAATACCTCAAACAGTCATGCAGTAGATACTTAATGATAGTGAAAGGAAATAAAAGAAATTTCAGTCTCCGTGGGGTAAACAGCAAAGATTACAATCTCTCTGAAGGCAGAGAATTTCTTTGCAATAACCTCTATCATCCCAGGCTTCCAAAATACATAACCCTTATTTACTGCTTTTTAAGTCCTGGTATTGGATGTTTTATAAACAGTTTTGCATTTTAAGGGAAGAACTATTTGAAAACCTTAATAAGCTACATACCAAATAACTAGTCTACATATTTTACACTTCTCAATTTGAGTAGCTCCCAACACTTGGCTACTAAGTTTTCAGTTAAAAAAAAATACTATTGGGGCGCCTGGGTGGCTCAGTGGGTTGGGGCCGCTGCCTTCGGCTCGGGTCGTGATCCCGGGGTCGTGGGATCGGGCCCCGTGTCGGGCTCTCTGCTCTGCGGACAGCCTGCTTCCTCCTCTCTCTCTGCCTACTTGTGATCTCTGTCTGTCAAATAAAAAAAATAAAAAAAATACTATTTATGAAAAGTGATTAATTTGCAGTCACAGCTAATTATCTGTTTTATGGTAAAAAACAAATTACATGAGTAAAAGAATGCCTTTAATTTTTCAAAAGGTGCATTTTGCTTGTATAGTACACAGAGCCTTACTTAGTGAGACAGGTAAAGTGGATTTATACATATGGATGAGTTCTTGCACAAACCCGCATACAGTGTACAGCAGCCACTTCAGGTAAAAACACAAAAGGGGGCAAAAAGCTAACTTTGGATATTATTCTTTCCCACTAGTAACAGTAGCTTTTTAAAGCAGAAATTCAAACCTTTTTGCTCATTAGCCTACACAAAAAGATAAAAGCTTACCAAGCAGAAAAAGAAAGCCACATCAAGCCCCTGGAAAATATTTTAACCTGGAAGAGTAAGGATGTCAAAATAATAGATACTCGTCTTTGGCAAGAAAGGTTTCATGTAATTACAGGAGCATAGGACGCTCAACTCCAAACGATGGAGTAAAGAAAGGACTAATCATTTAAAGGCTGTAAAAACAATGGGCAAACTACAAAATTAAAACATTTTTTTTTAAGATGAAAGAAGGTCCAAGTCACAGATGAGATAAAGACTAGTAAAAACTGCAAGGTCACTGGGACCTACCAGGTCACAAAGGTGAAGGTGGGGGG
>ML099180.1:5725-23856 GCA_003697995.1 Taxidea taxus jeffersonii
GGTCTCGGGGTCCTGGGATCGAGTCCCGCATCAGGCTCTCTGCTCAGCGGGAAGCCTGCTCCCCCCTGCCCCCGCTTGCTTGTAATCTCTGTCAAATAAAATCTTTTTTTTTTTTTAAAGATTTATTTATTTATTTATTTATTTATTTATTTATTTATTTATTTGTCAGAGAGAGAGAGCAGGAGAGAACACAGGCAGACAGAATGGCAGGCAGAGGGAGAAGCAGGCTCCCTGCTGAGCAAGGAGCCCGATGTGGGACTCAATCCCAGGACGCTGGGATCATGACCTGAGCTGAAGGCAGCCGCTTAACCAACTGAGCCACCCAGGCGTCCCTGTCAAATAAAAATCTTAAAAAACAAACAAACCCTGCTATGCCAGAGACACACATACAGACGTTTATTCTAGAGGTAAATTCTGATCGAAGGTTCTTCAATAAAATTGTTACCAAATGTGATCTTACAGGTGATAAATTGGATGGAAAAAATTTGCAGGCACATAGGGATCTGGCACAGGGCAGGCTGCCCATCTGGCATTTGTGAAAGGTTATGACCGAGTTAAATAGTCATGCTTCTGGGAGGCATTAAAAGGGGAAAATCACTTGCACTTGAATAAGATCGATTGAATTTTGGTTTCTGCTAGAGCTCAAAGTTTTGATTCATTTATCAGCCTTTCTCTGAGTTCCCATCACATGCCAATTCCTAGTGGATGCTAGTGGGAGGGAGGGGACAGACAACTGCTTAACATCCCTCTTGTGCTCTAGATGCTTCCACTGTGGTGGATGAGACAGGTTGACAGGAATGGTGGCGTGGAGCAGTGATGTGAAGGGATTGTCAGCATAGTGGGGAAGAGGTGGGCCAGCAGGTGGGAAAAGTGGTTAGGTAACCGGCGACAGCCTCCTGCCTGTCACAGCACTTGGACCCGTGTTATTCTGGGCCTTTGCCTTCATATCTTACAGCCACTTACGGTGTTCTCTTAATCTGCAGAGTGAGAAACAAGTTCAGTTTAAGTAACTTGTTCAAGTTACTTAAGTTGCCTAGCCGAGAGAACTAGGTAACTTAAGTTACCTAGTTAAGGCTTAACTGGCTCTGGGCCTTACTCCTTACTATCAGGATTCTGGATAGTTCACATTCCTTAATTCTTGTGTCCATCATTTGCAACTTGTTAAATTACTGAAGGTAATGAAGTAATGAAGTGTGTGTGTGTGTCTGTGTGTGTCTGTGTAGGCTCATAGGTAATCCTATAGGATTAATTTCTGGTTTTGGATGAGCTAGCTTTCATGGCAGCAACAAAATGCACCAACTTAGGGTGAGCCATGGGAAAGTGCACTTTGGAGATGTCATCCTCTTCTGCCATGACTGACCTCTTCCCTATGCTTGTTTCCTTTTCTCCTTGGGGACGTAGGTAGGCACAGTGGCAACCTGAGGCATGGCTCACTTAGGAAGGGGTGCTGCTCATGGGTAAGGACTGTGAGTTCCCTTTAGCCAAAAAAGACCCTTCAGGAATGCATAATTGAACAGAGTTGGTTTTATTGACCCACTGCATGAGGGAAGTCACATGCTGTGTGGGGCTATGGGGGTGTCTTGGTCAGAGGGTGTTAAGGCTTAGGGGATTTGGGCTTGTCTCTGGTGCTTTGGAAGAAGACCCAGGGAAGCAGGGCTCTGCTCTGGATTGGACTGAATTGGAAGCAGGAGAATTCTGTGATTGGGTATTTTTACCAAGAAAGTAAGAAGAATGGAGTGAGGCTCAATCTGGGCTTGGTAAAGAAGCCACAATCACTCAGCCAGAATATGCGGATGTCTGGTCCTTTTTGTGATTTGGACTCTGCTCATGTTTTGTCTGTGTTGGGATGTAATTATGGAGTCATCTGTTTTTTTGTCGTTTGGTTTCATCCACCACAGTCCCAGAATGGCTGTGTCCGATGGAGTTGTGTGAAATTGTTGATGTCCCATGGGAGAACACCCCAGTCTTGGGGTGGGTGCCAGGCCAGCTCATAGCTACACCGAGGCCGGACTGTAGCTAGTACGGGGCTACACTTCTCTTTCTTAGGATACACCCACCCCAGGACCCGGGAGGCCTGTGCATTCTATAACCAACTGTTTTCTCTTTGATCAACAAGTATTAAGCACTTGCTGTATATTGGACACTGGGACAAAGGAGTCAGGCCTCAGATACCCATGATGTAGCTCCCGCCTTCAAAGACTTCACTGGTGCCATGACAATGACTTCTCCTAACTCTTTTCAAATGCCCAAGTTTGCCCACTTCCTCTCACACCTAGCAGCTGAGGCGGCCCTATTTCGGGTTGCGTCAGCCTTCACTCTCCACTAACCCGCTAATCAGATGATGTTTTTGACATAGGTTCAGTGCCTTTGCTTTTTTAGTAACCACTTTGTATCACAGGACAGCAAAACACTCCAATATAGCCTAGCATTCAAATGTGCCCAGGTTGACTCTGCAGGTAAACATCTGTGATGGTACTTTGAGAAGGGGGAAGCGTGTGTGAATGTGGGCAGCTGGGGGGAGGGAGTGGATCCAGAGCGGGACAGAGAGGTCTTCCCTGGAAAGGCAGTTCCCATGTTCTGTGGACAACATGGTATGCACCCTGATGAATGGAATAAATTCAGCATTGAAGCCCATTCCCTAAGTCAGGTCGCTGAGAAGCGTCTCTCACAGCAGCAGGGTGGGAGAGGATGCAGCTCCATCTCTGGCAACTGGAGCCCTGGCGGCATCTCTGTCAGCTTTGGCCCAGTGGCAGTAAGACCACTCAGTGTCTCCCTGGTGACAGAACTACATTTGAGGGAGATCCCAGGTTCCGCTGTATCCCAGTTCAGAGTTGTGCTCATCCTTGTTTTATTTCGGAAGCTGTTGTGGTGGATTGGGCCAGTCTGCAGTCACTGATGAGTCCTGAAGGTTCTAGAGCTCCAATCTGATTTTCACTGCACTTGGCCCATGTTCTTCTGTGTCAGAAATTCACCATTTCTTGGTGAATCTGTGACAGGTGTTCACAAGGTCAGAGCCCACAGGGAACCGGCATCTGGGGCAGCATAGATGTTACAGTCAAGGAACACCACTGCCCAATGGAAACATGAGCCGCATATGGAATTTTAAACATTCTAGTAGCCACACTAAAGAGGTACAAAGAGACAGATGAGATTAATTTCTGTAAAATCCTTTATTTGACCCAATGTATCTAAAATATTACTGTTTCAACATGTAATCAGTATTTGACATTTTGTTCCAAGTCTTCAAAATACAGTATGCATTTTACTTCACATCTCACTTTGGACTAGTCACTTTTCAGATGTTCCATGGCCGCACTGGTGAATGACTTAACTGTTGGTGAGCACGGTTCTAGAACTCCGGGCAACTCTGGTGTTGTCCTTGTTCTGGCTTTTTGAAGCCTCCTTTGATTTCTTGGAGCAAGCTGAGCACCTCCAGTGGCCTTGGAGATTTCTTAGAGCCCACAGAGTTGAGTCACATGGAGGGCTCCTCGGGGAGGGAGTCCCAGTTTGAACCGAGACCATCTGTACTTCGTCTATGCTTCTTGACCTTGTCAGTGGCCTTAACTCCAGGAAAGAGAACACATTCTTTCAGCTTCTAAGTTAAATGATTATTTTAGTTGTGTTGTACTACTTTTTCTGATATACTAACCAACCTTGGTTTAGAATTTCAGTCTTCCACTAACTAGCTTTTGGAGAAGTTATTTTACCTCTCAGCCTTGATTTCCTCAGAGTAAAATGGGCATAATAATGTTATCTCTTAGGATTGTTTTGAGGATTAAAAGAGCTAATACATGCGGGACGCCTGGGTGGCTCAGTTGGTTAAGCAGCTGCCTTTGGCTCAGGTCATGATCCCAGCGTTCTGGGATCGAGTCCCACATTGGGCTCCTTGCTCGGCAGGGAGCCTGCTTCTCCCTCTGCCTCTGCCTGCCTCTCTGTCTGCCTGTGCTCGCTCTCTCTCTCTCTAACTAATAAAGAAATAAAATCTTAAAAAAAAAAAAAAGAGCTAATACATGCCAAGTGCTTAGAACAGTTATAGGCCCATAACACACTTAATAAATGTCAAATTGCTGTTAGACTACTGTGGACTTAATATTTCTAGTTTCCTTGCCAAAAATAATGTGGTGGGGCACAGTGGTTGGGGGAACCATGAGCTAAATCACAGGTACATGGAGGTTCACTGCTTTCTACTTTTAAGATTTTTTTTTTATTTGACAGATAGAGATCACAAATAGGCAGAGAGGCAGGCAGAGAGAGAGAGAGGAGGAAGCAGGCTCCCCGCTGAGCAGAGAGCCCAATGCAGGGCTCCATCCCAGGACCCTGGGATCATGACCCGAGCCAAAGGCAGAGGCTTTAACCCACTGAGCCACCCAGGCACCTCATGCTTTCTACTTTTATATGTATGCTATTTTCCGTAACATTTTTTCTTAAAATGGCTTGCCAACTCTTGTCCTGGAGTTTTCTGGAAAAAAAAAAAAACATTGTTGCAAAAATTTTATGTGCCCCAATAAAATGCCATATAGATTCACTTGAGATAAGTGTATGTGTGTGTATTCTTTTTGGAAAGTCAGGGAAACACTGGTACAGTAGGTGGTCATTTAGCTGAATCTTTAAAAACAATTTTTAAGTTAAAAATTTTTTTCAGCCTTAGTGAGATAGAAGTTCCATTTATAAATACCCATTTAAAGTGTACAGATCAGTGGTTTTTAGTATATTCACAGTTGTGCAGCCATCACAATCAATTCTACAACATTTTCATCACCAAAGAGAAATCCTGTGTCCATTAGCAGGTACTCCCAGTTTTCCCTACCATACCTCCCACTCCCACTCCCAACCGTAGGCAACCATGAATTCATTTCCATCTCTATAGATTCCTACTCTTCTGGATATTTCATATAAATAGAATCTTATATGATCTTTATCTTGCTGCTTTTATTTAGCATAATGTTTTCAAGGTTCGCCCATATTGTAGCATGGATCACTACTTCATTCTTTTATTGCTGAATGATGTTCCACTGTATGGCTAGACCACATTTTATTTATCCATTCACCAAATGCTGCTGTGAAGAATCATTCAGGTTTCTGTATGGACATTTGCATTGTCTTCTGTCTTTTTTATTGTTGTTTTGGTCCTCCTTTACTATCTTCTTTTGATTTAAGTAGATAATTTTAGCATAACTTTTTAAATTCCTCTGGTCTTCTTTTGTTTGTTTCTTTTGCTGACTTTCTCAGTGGTTGTTCTAGTTGCAGAATCTTGAAGGAAGAGCAGAAGCCCAGCAGGCTAGGAGTGGTGGCCAGGGAAGGAGTGAGATGGAAGGAGGGGTCCCATGAAGTGGGAACAGAATGTGGGAAGACAAGGGTTAGCAAGGACCTGGTGGATACAGATAACTTTCAGGAGCAGTGTGTGGCTCACCAGGAATGCTGCCTCCAGGGAGGTGTTGAGAGAAGAGATGTGAGGCCGGGAACACATACTGTTGGGCCACGTTCACCACAGCTAAGGACTTGGGCCTTAATCCTACAGTGGGGGTTTTTAGGTAGTGGAGATCAGAGTCCTTGCTGGCTTCAGGGAGGAAGGTGGGATGGATGAGGAAGAGTCCCGGCCAGGGATATCAGTTATGAGTCTATAAGAAGTTGTTCTGAGGAGTTTCCCAGTTTACTGGAAGATTTTCTTTAAGGCTGATGGAATGTTTTCTTTCCAGTGTCAGGCCACAGCAAGTCTGGGTTCGGAGAGATGTTTCCACTGCCAGGAAGCTTTCTCTCTTGTGGGCATTTTGTCCCAGGCATTAGAGTTACCTGAGGGCAGGAAATTTGAAAATTCTTAAATCCAGTTAACTTGAAAGTATTTCCATTAAAGTGATCCATTCTTTAAGAATCCTACAGATACAATAAGATAGGGGTGCCTGGGTGGCTCAGTGGGTTAAAGCCTCTGCCTTCAGCTCAGATCATGATCTCAGGGTCCTGGGATGGAGCCCTGCATTGGGCTCTCTGCTCAGCGGAGAGCCTGCTTCCCCCTCTCTCTCTGCCTGCCTCTCTGCCTACTTGTGATCTCTGTCAAATAAATAAAATATTTAAAAAAAGAATCCTACAAATACAATAAGATATAAAATGGAAGTAAAGAATATAATTCTTTCTTTATTTTTTTTAAAGATTTTATTTATTTATCTGCCAGAGAGAGAGAGCGAGCACAGGCAGACAGAGTGGCAGGCAGAGGCAGAGGGAGAAGCAGACCCCCTGCCAAGCAAGGAGCCCGATGTGGGACTCGATCCCAGGACCTGATCATGACCTGAGCCGAAGGCAGCTGCCCAACCAACTGAGCCACCCAGGCATCCCAAGAATATAATTCTTTAGAAGGAGACACAATTATCAGTATCTGTAGAGAAAAATCAGTATTTAAAAGCAAATAAAAAGGGCAGATACTGAGTTGAACAGATTTTTTTTGGATTTTCCTATCATCTGAACCCCCTATTAATATTTGGGGAATTCCTCACTGTTGAAATTTGCTGTGGGCATATCTCTACCCCCCCACCTCCTCCCCCCCCCCCGAAGCGGAAATGTCCATTCTTCCTGCTCCCTGGCAACCAGGGCAGGGACCTAGGCTTTGCTAGTTGGCTCTTCCTGCCCAGGGTTTTCAGGTAAAGACAGCATCTCAGTTATCTATCACTGCATAACAAACCACCACAAAACTCAGCTACTTAAAAAACCACCTCCCTTCATTTGCACACAATCCTTTAAGTTGATTACAGCTTGGTGGAGATGACCCATCTCTGCTGCACGTGGCTTCAGCTGGGGCAGTTTGACTGAAGCTGAACTGTTTGGGGAATGCCCAGGCCTCTCACTCTCCATGGGCCGTCTTGGGCTTCCTTACAACATGGCGGCTGGATTCTTGGAAGGGGCGTTCTTGTGGAAGCTGCAAGGCTTTCTCAGAAATTGCACAATGTCAGTCTCACTTTTATTGTCTAGAGCAAGTCGAAATGCCAGCCCAGATTCAAAGAAGTGGAGAAATAGATTACACTTCTTGAAGAGGGAAGGAACTGATGCAGAGTTTGCAAGTTGTCACAGGGAATGACAAAGATACAAGAACAGTTAAATGTTCATTTTGCTGGTAGCATCTGGAATTCGGTGGTGGGTGGCAACAGTGCCAAGAACAACACTTAGGATAGCAGCATCAACACTGGCATTTATTCAGACTATTTTAGGATAGGTCCTTGGTTTTATTTCCAGTTTACCGGGTTCCCTTGCTTCTATTTTTTGAACGTAATTGTCCAGCCTTCCCATCCATTTTGTAGCCACATGATATACTTTCAATAAACCCAATTTCTGCTTACTTTAGTCAGAGCCAACTCCTGTTGTTAGCTTCTAAGAACACTGACTGATGCCCTAGTCGATAAGAGAATCATTAAGAACTATGTAGTAAAACAGATAATTTACAGAAGAGGAAATACACGTGATTAATAAACACCTGAAAAATGTTCTGCCTCATTGACAATAAAAACAAAACACATCTAAAGTAAAACAGTAACAATGTGACTTTTTTTTTTTAACCTAGGAAATTATCAAATAAAATTAATGTGATCAGACGTGTCTGGGTATCTCAGTCGTTAAGGATCTGCCTTGGGCTCAGGTCATGATCCCAGGATCCTGGGACTGAGCCCTGCATTGGGCTCCCTGCTCAGCGGGAAGCCTGTTTCTTCCTCTCTCACTCCCCCTGCTTGTGTTCCCTCTCTTGCTGTGTCTCTCTCTGTCAAATAAATAAATAAAATCTTTAAAATAAAATAAACGTGATCAGATTTGCCAAGGGAATAGTGAGATTAACTCTTTTAGACCTCTAGCTGGGTTGTAACTTTTCTTCCTGGGGACTTTTTGGGCAATATTTATCAAGAATCTTTAAATGGATCATTCCTTTTAAATCCTCCAAGAATCTAGTGGAAGCAAACACTTAGAAATGTAGATATAAATGTTGCATAAGGAATTCCATACCAATGTTACATTTTAGCAGACAGGAAACTCAAATGATGCAAGTCCACTCTGGTGTGATGTAATATATTATGCAGCCATTAAGAAAGGTTTGTAAAGAACTAAAGATACGGAGAACTTCTATAGAATAATACCGGGTGATAAACTAACCCCCTAAAAATTTTTTTTAAGATTTTATTTATTTACCTGACAGAGAGAGAGAGAGAGATCACAAGTAGGCAGAGAGGCAGGCAGAGAGAGAGAGGGAAGCAGGCTCCCCGCTGAGCAGAGAGCCTGATGTGGGGCTCGATGTCAGGACCCTGAGATCATGATCTGAGCTGAAGGCAGAGGCTTTAACCCACTGAGCCACCCAGGCGCCCCTTAATCCCAAATTATTAATGTGATATATAACAGTCAGGATCTAATTGAGAAAGTAAACCAGTCAGTATTTCAAACAAAAGGAATTTGTTATAGGAAATGCTTCACAGGTGATGGAAAGGCAGAGAAGCCAGTCATTATGTAGAAGCAACTGGAATGAGCAAGAGCTGGAAGTCACTTCATCCCCAGGGCTGGAGAAGGTGGTGTTGCCAGAGTTGGGCAGTTGATGGAACCATAGAGGAGATGCAGCCCCTAGTGGAAAGTTCCTCCTCAAACCAGAGGGAGGGACACATATCTTGGTTTATCCCTTCTTCTCACTTTCCAGTCTTTTACCAGTGCCTCCCATTAGCCAAGTCTAGCCAGAAGGCAGTGGGCAATGGAGCCAAGGACAGGGAATGGATCAGAGGGTAGATGGGCAATGACTCTGCCATACAGCATGATCTCAACCAGACACAAATTGTGCATATTATATGTTGTTGAAAGTAGTTATTTTTGCTGGTGGGATTACACAGGATTTATTTTCTTATGTTCTTCTTATATTCTAAAGAACCCAAACAATAAATGGCAAGTGTGTTTGTGGGAGATGCCAAATAACTTCTTTTTTAAAGATTTTATTTTATTTATTTGACAGACAGAGATCACAAGTAGTCAGAGAGGCAGGCAGAGAGAAAGGGGGAAGCAGGCTCCCTGCTGAGCAGAAAGCCCGATACAGGATTCGATCTCAGGACCCTGAGATCATGACCTGAGCTGAAGGCAGAGGTTTAACCCACAGAGCCACCCAGGCGCTCTACCAAATAACATTTTTATGAAAATAAAAACTATGTAAGTATGGGTGTGATACAAACAACAGAATTGTAGACATTGGGTCTTTCATTAAGCTCCAGACTTTTGTCAAGGCCTTCCAAGGGCTGGGTGGTCTCCGTTGGTGAGGGCCAGCAGGGGGCGCTCCACCCCAGCACAACAAGGCCTCCCTGGCTGAGACTGACAAACTGGGATTTCCACGGCCTTTGTAGGGGGACCATTGCCCTGTTGGCTGGCCAGGGCTCCTAGAAGTTTGCCTCTGCCAGTCTACCTCAGAGCTGCCCCCTTTTCCCATTATAGGCTATTGGGAGGACTCGTGAGAAAGCCAGCCACGACCAGAACTCGTGGATCCTTCTTCCTGTCCCCTTGGAGTGTTCGGCCTGTGTGTCCATTGAACCTTGAGCCTTACTGTACTGGTTATGCTTACATGGAGGAACCAGGGGTCACTGGGTAGAGCTCTCAGCCCTAAGTGTTGTATATAAATAAATGCACTATGAAACCATGTTGGCTTTTTCCTGAACAAGTGCCTCAAATTTATGAGTGCAAGACTCCACATTTTATAGTTTCTGCTGTTTCTGTGAGCCGTCTTGCTCATGACCCACTCTCAGAGATCAGTCTGGGCCACTTAACCAGCAAGATGCCAGGCGTCTTGAGAGCTGCATTTCTTTGCAGTTAGGTTGTGTATCCCCACTGTTGGGTACTTCTGCTCTCTCCTCTTTGTCTGCTGTCCTGGGTACACTTAGGTTTCCCAGCACTGATGGTGCAGGCTGAGCTGGGCTGGAATTCCTGCCTCCCTGAGCTTCCTCCAGGATTTTTTAGGCCCATACTTTTTGCCAGACATCTATGCACAGCTTTCAACAGTCATGGGAGATAATTCGAGGGAATGGGGAAACTTTCCCAGGGGATAATGGGTCTGACTTTGGGTCGTGGACATTGCAAAAATGTCATGGGGCTCTGATAAGGTGCCTGGAGCCCCATGAGCAGCTGTCCTGGTCTCTGACACTAGGGCCCCCACAGTGAATGCTTTCAACCTGCTGTTTGTGCAGAAACTCTGGGGTAAGAGGGGTAAGAGCTGGGTCCTGGAATCCCCCCAGGACTGCGATGGGTTTTGGGCTGTGTACCCATCACAGTTTGCTGTGTGTGTGTGTGTGTGTGTGTGTGTGTGTGTGTGTTGTATTGTTGGAAAATACAAGAGAGGTCCGGTGAAGTGGAGGGATAATTCCATGTAATTCTGGATAGTTTGTCCTTTCCCTCCCTCCCTCTCTGAGAGCATATGCTTTTATTTATTTAACCCCCCCCAACTACAGAACGCTTTATAACTTTATGCTTTTCTGTTTTGGGAAATGAGATAAAACCTCTTATAGGAAAAGATTGCTTTGGTGAAATGTAAATAAAGAGAGTGTGTAAGAAAAACACAGATACGAAGGGTAGGAGAGGTTAATGGATGTGATTTCAGTTGTGAAAATGAGCATATTTTCATCAACGTAAATTGTTTCAGGCATGAAAAATTGAGTCTCTGAATAAGTATCAATGTAGGATGATAATGTTTGCAAGTGTTGATCTTGGAAATTCTCAAGGTACTTTGCAGAGCCGAGAGTTGTGCTCTCTGGGTTGATGGCTCGGATCAACTCCTTTCTACTAAGTACAGTTTTCTTGGGTTTTATTTAATGCTTTCTTATTTTTTATTGAGCTATAATTGACATACAATAAAAGTCACCACAGTGCATTCTTGTTTCTAAAATAGATCACTATTTTATAAGATGTGAGTTTAATGAGTTTTATATTTCTGTTTAAACATTTTGGGGAGAAAAGAGGAATCCTTTCCTAAGTAACCTTACAGATTTTGTGTTTAATTGTATCCATGTAGCAAGTACTCAGTATTTATAAACTCATTTCATGGGGCAAAATATATTTTGTGTGTTTTCCTTTCTGTAGGAACCCTACTGGATCATGTCTAATTTCAGGGTATATCAGAGTGTAAAGTAATGGCAGAGAGTAAATGATCCAAAATATTTATCCTAATAAAAGACTGGGTTCTGTATAATTTTCTATAATTAAAATAATACTTTTATAATATGAATTTTATAAGAAGGATAATTTTATTTATTTGTTTATTTATTTAATAGTAAGGATAATTTAAAATGAATCCTCAAATTTTTGATTTTAGAAGTAATTCAGGAATTATTTTTTCTCCACAAGGAGAGTTTGTACCATGTCTAGCTTGTTACATCTTTTTTAACATACTGGCTTTTGGTTTCAGCCCATTTTTATTTAAAAACCTACTTTAGAGCTAAAATACTTGATTGAGAATTTTTTAATCTAGGGGATATGGAGTGGTAGAGAGAGAATTACTTCCCATGATTATTCCTCATATTATTTGAAGATTTTACCAAGTGCATGTATTACCATTCCAAAAATAAAATGGAAAAGCTTTCTCAGCAATGAAGGCAGTAAAATATTTTGATCCACTCTAGTGTTTTCATTACTGTAACTCTTCCCCCTTTAAATACTTTCAAGAACGGGACCAGACAAATGGATATGAGCAATTGGAGAAAAGCACCTGGATTAGCTAAAGCATGGATCTGTCCCCAAATATGCCCTTGTGAATTTATTTTAGACAGCTGGTCCTCAGTCCAGAACAGCAAAACAAATGTATTTCAGTGGTTCACATGTCAGTTAGCAATAAAAGATAATTTAAGATTCTGAGAAGTATTTGCTATAACTGGTAAAATTTTACCTTTGCGATCTGTTCACACTGTTGGGAAGCATTTAGTTTTTATGTTCATCTGGTTAAGCAACAGAGCTTTGCTTTGGGTATGGGGAAGGGTCTCCACGGCTGCAGAATGATCTGACCAGGGTCGGTACAGAGCCGGCACTCGGGAGGGGTTGGTTGAATCTGAATCTGAAAATAAGACAACAGTTTAATTCTGACTTTGTCCACATAGCAAGTTGTTGGCAAGTTGTTCCCTGCCTTTTCCTGTTCCTGAATATTGCTTATGGGAAGAAAATGATATTCTAACAAAAATTTCCAAGGAAGAGAATTCAAATCTTGCACTTTAATACTGTAGTCTTAGCATTTTTGTTGTCTCCCCCCACATCTTTGTTCATAAGCACATAGTTTTTTTCATAAAGCTAATTGTAAGGTGAGTGGAATCGCTTCACAAATGCCTCATTGAATTTTCCATGTTGCCACACAGACCCGAGAAGCCTCCTCTCAAATGAGTATAATTTAGCTCATTGGGTTGGCTTTCCATTATTTCCGTGGCCATTTCTCCTATTGTTGGGCATATGGGATTTTTCCAATGTTTAGTTTTTAGACTTACAATTATTGAGTTAAAGGGAATGGAATTTCGGTGGCTTTTACTATGTGTTACTAAATTCCTCTTCAAAAGGTTATACCAATTTACAGTGCTAATTGAAGGTTTCACAAGTGTTATTCTTCAACCATGGGAGGGTTGTTTGACAGTTTATTTCCACGCCTCTGTATCCCTCCCCCACTCAGCCAGCAGAAAAGAGAGTTTCAAGGTGAGGGAGGACATACATACATATATGCATACATGTATGTTTACTGTGAATGACTAAGCTTCACCTACTAAATTCTATAGTATTATCTCATTGAGAAATACAGAAACAACCCACTTAACTCCAGGCCTCAAGTCTGGTATTATTTCCTCTTCGGTAGCCCAATTGTGTTAAGTTTTTGTCACAAACTCTGCATAGTAAAATGGAAACTTTGACTTTCTGTTTCTGACTGTGATTGCAGGTGTCTGTCTAGAATGAGGGAGTTGAGGGAAATTGCTCACATCAGTCTAGTTACCCAACATGGAGTCAGTAAGGAGAGCAGCCCTGTGAGCCCATCACAGGTAGCAGAAACAGTTTCATTTCACATCGCTGATGAGGGCAAAAAGGTGCACCATGTTGCTTTTCATGAAATGAAATTCTGCTTGTAGCCCTGGAAGTTGTTCAGAAAGTTGCATACAGTAAGTTTCCCAAGAGTTTCCTTGAACGTTGTGTGACCACTACTCAACATGGTGTAGAGCATAAGCAGGTGTTTTTAATCCTCCATTTTATTTTAGATGGGAGAGACTTAATTAGATGGGAGAAATGACTCAGTCAGCATCACGTAGGAGTAGAACCAGAGCCAAGTATAAGTCTGCTTTCAAATCTAATGTCATTTTACTAGGTTTTATTTCCATTTTAGGCCACTTGAGTCTTTTGTTTTATTTTATTTATTTTAATTAATAATTAGAGAAAGAGAGTGAGCAAGCACCAGCAGGGAGAGGGGCAGAGGCAGAGGGAGAGAGACAAGCAGACTCCAGCTGAGCGGGGATCTTGATGATGCAGGACTTGATCCTAGGACCCTGAGATGAGCTGAAGTCAGACATCCAACCAACTGAGCCACCCAGGCGCCCCAAGCCACTTGACTATTTTAAAACATGCCATTTGTGGTTAGACGTCTGTCTTCCAATTAGAATCTGCAGCACAGATGAAGGATAGACTAGATCAGTTGCTTTGGTGATTTTGTCCAGTGTTGACACTCAAACTAGAATACTTAGGGATTTTTAGATTTAATTTATGCTTTCTTTGGACTATATTGTTTATATAATCTGGATAATCTTCTAATCTTGCTCTTGGATTCTGCTGGTGTATTCTTAACATCTGTGTGGGTGAGCACATGTTTTAGCGGTAAACTCCTAAAGGTCTGTGGGGGCCTGGCACAAGGTGCACACATCTGGAGAGTCATAGGTTAATCTACACTGTGGGCCCAGTCTCTTGGCAGAGTATGATCTTAATTTCTCTTTGGCCAGTCATCTTCCTTAGGGCAGTATCTCTTTATATGCCTTTTCATTTGGTGAAACTTTAACAGTGTTCTCAAATGAATTTTGCCGGCCTCTTTTCATATTAAAGTGGCTATTTCCACATTGTGGATAGCAAATAAGATTCAAAGAAAGGATCTTAAAAATTCTTCATACTGCCACGTGGAAATCATAGCATTTTAGATCTGGAAGGGACCTTCTCAGTCACTCAGTGCAACCCCTTATGGACTGGGAGACTGGAGGCCTGTGACATGCTCAAGATTGTTAGCAAGGTAATGGCCTAGGAGGGACTCCAGTCTACTGCTTTCAAAGACTGCACAGCAAGCATCAGATGTTTGCTCTTCTACAAAAGGGGAGCAGACAAAAGGAAAAATGCTCTAGGTCAGAAATCAGAGGCAAATAATAACTACAGAGACCCCTATAATTGTAAAGTCCTTTGTAGTTTATAAAGCTCTTGTAGATGCAGAAGTATGAAAATATAAAATGAAATTTAGTTGATATTTTATGAAATATATTCTTAATTTGCCAACAGTTTGCCCTTTTTCATACTAGTAACTTGCCATGAGGTTCTGAAGTGACTTCTGAATTATTAAAGAAAGAAAATTGCTTAAGAAAGGAAACCAGATCTACTGGTTTTATTCTACTCTAGCCATAATCTTTTAAAATCTATTCAATTTATTTTAATTAGAATAACCCATTCCTTAAGTGGGGCAGTTAACAGGGAATTTTCTGAGGTCACAACAAATTTTGGCAATTTCCTTAGCCATTGGTATTTTTATTTTATCTTTTGCTAAAGAAATATGTTTTGTGGATTTTTAAAAAAAGATTTTACTTATTTATTTGACAGAGAGAGATCACAAGTAGGCAGAGAGGCAGGCAGAGAGAGAGGAAGGGAAGCAGGCTCCCTGCTGAGTAGAAAGCCCGATGTGGGGCTCGATCCCAGGACCCTGGGATCATGACCCGAGCCGAAGGCAGAGGCTTTAACCCACTGAGCCACCCAGGCGCCCCTGTTTTGTGGATTTTTAAAGAAGATTTTATTTATTTATTTGACAGAGAGAGTAAGCAAGCACAAGCAGGGGTAATGGCAGAGGGAGAGGGAGAAGCAGGCTCCCCAATAAGCAGAGAGCCCGATGTGGGACTCGATCCCAGGACCCTGAGCCGAAGGCAGATGCTCAACCAACTGAACCACCCAGGCATCCCATTTTGTGGATTTTGATAACTGCACACAACAGATTTTAAATCATCAGGTAGTGATAGAGCAAGGTGGTCTGATGACATGGTTTAAACTAAAACTCACAGCATCCTTTGCACTTGAACGGCAGGTTCTTGGCAAGAGGAGTTTGCTAGAGAGTGGTCTGTCTATCCTCACTGGGGCTCCAAGGACAGGAATGATTGCTCATGTTCCAGAATGAAGAACTGGCAGTGGAGGGTTTTGAAAAATTAGTTAAAGCAATGCTTGCCTATAGTTGGATAAAAATAATAAGAGTAGTTACCTTTACTTAGGCCCTTACTGGTGCTTTCACATTGTCATGGTCCTTACAAAAACCTCCAAAGAGGTGCTGTGTTATCTGAAAATTTCAGATGAAGAGATTGTGGTTTTGATAGTGTTAGTCTCCAGGCCAGTCAACTAAGTGGCAGAGGTGGGTTCAGAGTCATGTCTGCTTAGCTCTGAAGTCCATAATCTTTCCTTTGTACTTTTACTATACTCAAGAAACTATGATAATTTTTAAAAAATTTTTTAAAGATTTTATTTATTTATTTGACAGAGATTACAACTAGGCAGAGAGGCAGTCAGAGAGAGAGGAGGAAGCAGGCTCCTTGCTGAGCAAAGAGCCCGATGTGGGGCTCGATCCCAGGACCCTGGGATCATGACCTGAGTCGAAGGCAGAGGCTTTAACCCACTGAGCCACCCAGGCGCCCCTATGATTAATTTTTTTCTGCTTTTCTTGTGAATTGATTCCAAATCAAATGATTTTCTTTTTATGGACATGCTAAGTAGGGAGTGTAGGCTTTTAACTCTTCTGCATCTAACCTATGGCTGGACAGGACCTTTTCTTCCTTTCCATTCTTCCTGCTTAATTAGCACACAGGGGGTGGTGGAGGAATTCATGTGAGTCAGAGTATTAAACATTCCCTATTACCAGCTTTGCCTTATTTTTCCACTTGGTGTTATGGGGACAAATCTGTAGTAACTGAACTGGGAATTTTAGGAGGAGAGATCCCCTACCTCTACCGGGTACACATCAACAACATTTGGTTCCTCCACTGTGGCTGAAGCAACCTGTGACGTGGACCCTCATGCCCCCCCTGTAGTGAGAAAGCCCTGTTTTCATTTCTTCTTTTGCCAAGCCCATCTGGATAGAGCAGGTGCAGGGGTAGGTTCTTAAAATAGAAGGCTGTGTTCCATGTGACGTGGCACTATGGAAGCCCCCTTGCTTCTTCACCTGTTGTTCAGATTGATGACATGATGAAGATCTGTCCCCTCATCATGGCATCTGCCAGACTTCTGTGGGACCTTTCATTTGTCAGCTGACCTCTCTAGTTTCTTCACTTGGAAAATACAGGACTTGTTCTTGGTAACCTCAACTAATGCCCTTCCGAAGCTTTGATATTCTGTATCCATGTTTCTGATTAGGGCTCAGGTCTTTGAATTCACCATTTCTGTCTTGTTTTGTTCTCCCAACAATATTATTCTAGCAGGAGTAGCTGGGCCTAAAAATGATTCTTGGTGGTTAAAATACATCATCTCACCATCTTGACAATCCATTCACTTTCTATCAGCAACCCTCTCTAAAGAGGTGTCACATACCAATTAAGAGCTTGAATAGGTTTCTATATATGTATCTGGGATCACAGGAAACAGTGGGTGATTTGATTTAACATCAGGGAAGTTTATTTTCATGGCAGCTGTTCTTCCTTTTTGGGTTAAGAATTAAAGATTCCTCTCAAAGTTCTAAATCTTAAGAGACTAAATTTTAAGAAATTGGTATTTATAAAACTCCTCTGGTTTTTTCCTGAAAGTCAAACCAATCCTTGAGTCTCAGCTTTTTTGTTTTTAGTGTTTTGTTTTTTTATAAAGTAGGAATAATATCTCCTTCATGGGTTTGTGAGAATTAGCTGACCAAAGGATGGGGCACTGCTTGGCAAGCGTCTCACACATACTAGGCACTCAGAAAATGTTTGTTCACCCAGGATCATGAGTTCATTTTTTTTCTGTTCATGAGTGCTAGGTACTGATTAACCTTGAGGCTGAAAAATCGGCCCTCTGATCTCAAGGAGCTAGTAGTGTTTTAATGAGACAAAACAAATGTGTATAATACAATTAGAGAACAGCTCGAGTCAAGACATGACCAATTGCTGCCTGGGGACAGGGTACCTAGGGACAAGGTGTCCCTAGCAGGGTAGGCACATTCTCTCAGTGATGGTCTGTGAGTCCGGTTTTCAAGGAAAGTGGTGTACCAGCATAGCTGGCCATCCTAAGGAAGAGTCAAGACCAAAGGTTATGGGGTCCAACAATGGGGAAAAGGCTAAGAAAATTATGTATTGTCAATAAGAGAGAATGATGAATATCATTCAAAGTGATCACTGTGACCAATATTGCACTGTGTGTTAAATAACTAAAATTTATATTAAAAAACAAGAAAGTCATAAGGAAGAGAACATACATTTATAGTACTGTACTGTATTTATATAAAAAAATTCACATATATGCGGACCTGCATATTTCAAACCTATGTTGTTCAAGGGTCAACTGTACTTCTGGTGAGAATGTAAATCAGGACAGCCACATTAGAGGATGATTTGGCAATATTTGGTGAACAATATACATTCTTTATGACTTAGTAATCATACGTGGTCATATTCCATAAGGAACTCATAAGATTGTTCACTGCCGAAATTATGGAACAATAAAAATATGGAGGGGTGCCTGGCTGGCTCAGTTGGTAGAGCATGTGATTCTTGATCTCAGAGTTGTTGAGTTCAAGCCCCACACTGGGCACAGAGTCTACTTTTAAAAATTGTGGAAATAACCCAAAAGTCTGTTGACAGGAGAATGGTGTGGCACAGATTGCAAGTTGCCCTCCACTCCTGGGACCCATTTCCCATCCTTTTAAGACCTCTGCTTTTTAATTAAATGCATAGCCACTCTGCATAAAACCTTTTTCTCAGTCTCCTTTTCAGCTA
>ML099182.1:0-16907 GCA_003697995.1 Taxidea taxus jeffersonii
GAAACACTGTCTCTCTTTTTAAGGCTCTTCGCTATATAAGTATCCTCGAAAGGATGTTGCAGAGAAAAGATGGTCATACCTCACTTGTAAGACCTAAACAAACACAGGAGCATAATAATAAGGGTATTTTTTCACCCCGGTTGATGGCTGCTCCTGAGAGACTTGATTCTCCTGCTCTTTGGGATCTTACCCAGTGAGAGCAGAGCCAGCAATGGCACCCAGAGAAAACCTTCAGAAGGTGCCACTGGTAAGACCTGAAGGTTGAGGTGGAGTACTGGCAAGGTCTTCTAACAGGAGATAGAAAAGATCCCAGGTCCTGATAAGGTGAAAGCAAGTGAGCTTTAAAAATAACCACTCCTCTGTTTGGGCTAGTGGAATTTTTAAAAATTTAAGGTTCACCTTCAGGTTGGATCTTTTTCAGTGCTACCTCGTCTTATCTTTGCAGTGAAAGTTCCATATGGTAGTTGCCACCCCCCCCCCCCCTGCATTATGCACCATTTTGCTTGCCACAGGTTTTGGTTCCCCATGGCCCACTGCATTCTGGAAGCGGATGGTCCTCCTTCTGACATATCATCTGGAGGTCAATAATAGCCTAAGGCTATGTCATTAGCCTCGCATCATCTCATCATGTAGGCATTTTATCATCTACATCTTCACAAGAAGCAGAAGGGTGAGTACAGTAAAATGAGATATCCTGAGACAGAGACCACATTCATATAACTTCTATTACATTATATTATGATAGTGTTACTTTATGATTAGTTATTGTTGTTCATCTCTTACTGTGCCTTCTTTATAAATTAAACTTGATCATAGGTGTGTACATATAGGGAAAAAACGGCATATATAGGGTCTAGCACTATCCATGGTTTAAGGTATCCACTGGGAGTCCTGCAATGTATCCCCCACAGATAAGGCAGGTGAGGGGACTGCTGTATACACAGCATCTGAGGTGTGTTTGGGGGAAATAAAAGAGAGAGTTGCCATTTCTTAGCAGACAGCAAGAGAATAACTGTAAGGGTGAGGATCAAGATATTTATTATTACTTGAAATTCAGGAGTAGCAGAAAAGGAGACACAGGGAATGGGACTCTAAAGCACTCATACCAAAATACTCCTTTTCCACAAACACTCCAGAAGAAGGTGATTCCTGCAAAGGGTATTAGTGAGATCCTGCTGTCCTGCATGTGCAGCCAGAGTGGCAAAATTCTGGGTAACACTGGCATTGTTAAAAGCTGGAGAATGGGTGAGTTATGAGCATACGGAGGAATTCCCCTGGTCAGCTTTTTCATTTTTACATATTTAAACATTCTAATTGTCATTGATATTTAAAATCTAATATGTATTTATATTTATGTATTTATATATTTATTATAAGCATACAAACATATAATCCTATATTTATTATGATTATTATAATAAATATTATTATGATAATATATATTATTATATATTTATAATTATAATATATATTTAAATCATTCATATATATGTATGTATATGTGTATATGCGTGTGTATTCGACACATGTTTTTTGAGACTTTCCTTCCGAAATACCAGCCCAAGCCTGGAATGATGGTGACATGAAGGAAATCAGTATGATCACTTTCCCAATTAAGGATATTGCACTTTAGCTGAACTTAAGTAACAGAAAGGCCTTCATTGGTTCAAAGCACATTTCTATCCCTCCTGCTTGCCTTTCCCAGGAGATGCAGTGTAACTCCCCCTGAAGAACTGATTGCATACCTAAACGTATGGGGGTCTGTACTAAGGCCAATTTCAGCTTTGAAAATACACTCAGCCCTAAGCTGAACCACTGGATAGACGTCATTGTCCTATTTAACGCAAGGTTCCCGTATCTTCTCAGGAGCAAGCTTCCTCATCACTTTAGAGGAAATTAGGGCCACCCAGAGTCTCGGAGCTGGGGAGAACCTCAGAAGCCACTGATTCTTTTACTTGCACTTCTTAAGTCAGCCAGGACCAGGTCTCTCTCTGGCTTCTCTTTTTTTTGAAAACCAAGCCACCACCATGGTGGAAAATTGTGAGATTTGACTATGAAGACCAAGGTTAAGTCCAGCTATATTTTTGCTTAAACATATATTTTAAGCAAAAAATGTATTCATCATTTACTCTCCTAGGCCCTATTCTAAGAAACAAAGCTATAGTGTTATCCTTAATAGAAAAAGTTTCTGGCATCATGAAGCTCAGCTTAATTTCTGATGGGGGAATAAAATAATAATACTATAGCTAGTAAGTGAATTGATAAATAACCATGATAATTTTAAATAGCATTTTTGCTGCTACAGCAGAGATGAATATCCACTAAAACTGCTTTTTCTCTGCAGGCTGCACTCATAGCTGAGAAGTGGCTGGACAACCCTTGTAGCTGCTTGTGTAGTCATGGGACTCAGTCTTCCCCCATGGAAGGGAGAGAAAACAAAAACAATGTGTGCCACTTTCAGGCCAAGTCTCTTTCCCTGCCGTGGATGTCTTAGAAAAGGGCAGAGCCACCATATGGAAGCATCCTGGGTCTTTGCATTTCTGCAAGTAGAAGATTCACCATTCAATTAGGAATACCCACCTCAGACTACAATAGATGAGAAATATATTCCTATTGCCATTGAGTCATTCTACATTGCGGAGTGTCAGCCAGCCTTCCCTACCTGATATAGCAATACAGCCTTGCAGGAAAAGTAGCAGAATGGTATGCTAGGGCATAACAGGTGGTTGGGCCAAAAGCAACCTGATAGTAGAGTGATAGAAGAAGGCTTCTCTGAAATGACATTTGTGCTGATAATGTCTGTGCTAAGTCCAGCCTTGTTAAGAGCTGGGAGAGAATATTTCAGGTAGTAGGAATGGCAAGTGCAAAGTCCCTGAGGCACAAAGAGGTTTAACGCTAGTAGAACAAACACAAGGCTCATGTGACTAAGGCAACATGAGCAAAGGGAGACAGTTCTGCAGTGAGGTCAGAGAAGTAAACAGGGATGAGATCATGTAGAGCCTTCTAGGCCATGGTAAGGAGTTTGGATTTTATCCCAAATGTGATTGGAGTGTTTTGAGATGAATAGGAAATGGGATAGGGATGGTTATTGTAAAAAGAACATGCTGATTGCCAGGTGTAGATGGATTCTCCTGGGGCAGAACAAAAATGAGATTTGTTTTTTGTTGTGGTTAATTTTATGTGTTGACTTGTTTGGGTTGAGGGATGCTTGGATAGCTGGTAAAACATTATTTGGAGGTGTCTGTGAGGGTGCTTCTGGAAGAGATCAGCATTTGAATCAGTCAGTAGACTGAGTAAAGAAGATGCACTCTCACCAATAAGAGTGGGCTTCATCCAATCTGTTGAGGGTCTGAACAGAAAGTCAGAGGAAAGGTCAACTCTCACCCTTAGTTGTTCACCTTTTCTTGCCCTTGGATATTAGGGCTCCTGGCTCTTGAGCCTTTTGACTCTGGGACACACACCAGAACCCAACTGCCCACCCCACCTTAGGCCTTTTAATTCAGGCTGAATGATGTCACTGAATTATGGCTCCAGATTTCCTGGTTCTCAAGCTTGCAGATGTCAGACTGCTTGACCTCCATTACTGTGTTAACCACTTTCTATAATAAGCAGACAAACAAATAAATCCTATTGGATCTGTTTCTCTGGAATATTCTGTCTAAATATACTGTTAGAATAGAGTTCAAATCCTTTAACATATCTTGAAGGTTCTCTGGATTCTGGTTCTTGTCCCATCCCCAGTGCTCACCATGAGCCTTCATACTTCACCAGACATAGTCCATTTTTTTCACTCCCTGTTTCCTTTTTCCGCAGAGACTGCATATGTTGAACTTTTCTCCTGGAACACCTTTCCTCCACAGCTTTCCTCTTTCTAGTTCTATGTGGGGCTCTAATTAACTCTCCAGTCCCATTTTGAGCTCCAGTCATTTTGATCTACTTTTAGATCTGAAATTATGCCATAGAGTCCCTTATTCCTGGGCCTTTGAACATGATATTTTACTCCATCTTGTTTGTTAACTTCTATTCATTATTCTAGTTTCAGTTTAGCTGGCACTTCATTTAGAAAGCTTTTCCCTCTCTCCTTAGTACGGGGAAGGCACTCTTCTCAGTGCTCCCGGAAGCCTGTAGAGTTTTGGTGTTCATGCTGCATTATAATCACTTGTCTGTTGGAGTATGAACTCTGTGAATTAGAAGTCCTTGTTTCCATGACGTCTATTGCATCTCATACATTCAACAATTGTGGTTCAATGAACAACCAAAACCAATACAACACTAAGTCCAGAGGACTCTCTCAAGGCTACAAATGAGAGATGAAGCCATGTCTCAGAAGCTGGGAAGAAATTAATTTGAAATGGGATAAGGTCATGGATGAATGGAGAAGGGTCATGGAAAATAATCTCATAAGGTGAGGTGCCTCCTTATCAGTTATCAGGGCAAGGGCATACGTGGCATATTTCAAGGTATAGCGTTGAGCTCACCACTACCTCAAAGAGAGCAAATGAACTGTGACAGCACTTTGTAAATTGGAAAGCATTGCACATATATTAAATGATATTTTAATAATCTACAAATATATTAGTATTATTATCGCAGCATTTGTAATGGACTCATTTTTTCCATCCAAAAGAGAAAAACAGCTTGAGAGTCTTCTTGAACATGCAAACGTTCTTGTCTGGAAGACTATTTGGTGATAAAGGTCACTGTGAACTTATCGAGGAGCTCAGTGGGATGGAAGCAGCATTTATTTATGTGTATTTATGTGCTTATTCACTGATGGCTTTGCTGAGGAAAGCTATATTGTCAAGTGCCCTAATTAAGAAATAATAATGTAATTGATTTTTTATGGATTATCTTCAATTGAGTCCCTTTACAACAGCAAACTCTCATTGACTACTCAGGATAATTGATGGCTTCTCAGCACAATGCCCTTGGCTGATTGCAGAGCCATTGATGCTATATCTGACAATGACTGTGAGTGATCTCTGTTCTTGGAATGGCGACCCTTAGAGAGGCAGCAAGCTGACGTTAGGAACACAGGTCAAATCACTTTCGCTTTTGTAAAATGAGGGGGTTGGACTCATCGATGGCTTGAAAAATAAAAATACAAATTCAGCAGAACCCCTTCATCAAACAAATTCTACATAGGAGATGTGTTTGTAAAACAGGCCTGAGTGGTATTAACTTTGATGGAGGTGAGGTTGGGAAACACCGAGCTTGCTCCGGCTCCCGTCTCCCACCACCAGAGCAGGCTCTGAAGGACACACAATTTGATCTGCTGGCCCAGATGTTCTCCAAGTCTGATTCCAGTTCTAAAACTCCGGGGTTCTGTGATATGACTTTCAAGGGCTCCAGGACGAACCACAATAGCCATTTTTCTTGCCCTTAGAGTAGATGTGTCTCAAAGCGTTTGCTGTCATACTCCAGTCAGCTATCAACCTTGGCTCAGATTCTCCAGGTGGTAGTTTTGGCAAAGTGAAGTAAACTATGCCTCTGATTTTTGTGATTTCATGTCAGAGTGTGTGTGTGTGTGCGTGTGTATACATGTGTGTAAAATGGTCCTCAATCTTACAGGATCTCTGAGTTTTCCTCTTTGAGCAGATTTTGGTGGGATCCTGAGGGCCCTGTAGTTGTCTAGGAGAGAGAAACAATAGCTGTTGTGTACCAGCTGTTGTGCTGGATACTTTATTAAAGGAGATATATTAATTACCCATATCCATTGATGAACAAATTAAAGTTCAGAAATGTCACCCAAGGGGCGCCTGGGTGGCTCAGTGGGTTAAAGCCTCTGCCTTTGGCTCAGATCATGTTCCCAGGGTCCTGGGATCGAGCCCCACATCAGGCTCTCTGCTTATCAGGGAGCCTGCTTCCTCCTCTCTTTCTCTCTGCCTGCCTCTCTGCCTACTTGTGATTTCTATCTGTCAAATAAATAATAAAATCTTAAAAAAAAAAAAAAAGAAGTGTCACCCAAGGTCACAATACCCTTTTGTCTCTATGACTTCAGAGTTTCATACTTCTTACTAAATGGTGATTTCTGTTTGTGTTGAAAAAGACCTAGTTATATTGTTTGGGGAGAGGGTGATTGAAACATACAGGCATTCTGAAAAACATAAGATTGTACTTTTAGTCTTTGAGGCCCTGAAGGAATGGGGGCATTGAATCAGATACCATTTCAATTAGAGTATGGTTATATGGTCTTCATCTAGACTATATGTGTATGTGTGGTATGTGTAGTCAGCAGAATAATGCCCACATGTTCCCAAAGATGTCCATGTTCTAATCCTGGGAACCCATGGCAAAGGGACTTTGCTGATGTGATAAAGCTAAAGACCTTGAGTCAGAGAAATTATCCTGGATTGTGTGGGTGAGCCAAAGTAATCACTAGAGCTTGTAAAAACAAAAGAGGCAGCAGAAAAGGTAAAAATGATTCAATGTGAGGACTTGAGTAGTTAATGCTGGCTTTGAAGATGGAATAAGGGACTAGGAGCCAAGGAATCCAGAGAAATTTGGAAAACTCGGGAAATCTGAAATACTGCCTGAGGAGCCCAAAGAAAAAGTGCCATGTGTGGGGTAGACAGCACCTCTGCCCATATTTGGGGGATCGGCAGCAGATCCGGTTTTTGGAGAAGAATCCGGAGGGGACTGTAGAAAGGAGAATGGTTCTGTGAAGGTCGCACCAACAACCACACAATCAAAAGACCTCCCTCAGATGAGCCAAGGCAGTATACTTCACTGGGGGACTCAGAAAGGGGGTTATTCAGAGCAGAGGAAGAGGAACTGTTTCCAGAGCTTTGTTTATATCCATCCACATCTTATCTTCTGTTTTAGCTAAGTTTTAATTAGAGAAAATCTCTGAATATACTTCCAGAACATTTTTCTCATGGTAGGTGATCTTGAAATGAATTAATCATCAAGCAAATGGATTTGATTTATTTAAGTGGACAAGGAAGATTTAATTATTCTCTTACCATGAAAACTAACAAATAGCCAGTTAAAGGAATATTTTTGGAATCTTGTTTTATTTAATCTTGTATCATAACTCCTGGCACATAGTAGGTGACATTTGTTTTTAGAATAAAATACTTGGCTTTTATTCAGAGAACAACCTAGTGCTAAAACTGGCTGAGCAACTTAGTATATGTTTGGCAAATGGAATGTCAGCCTAGAATATTTTTTTTCGAATGGGAAAGGCAATGGTTCTATTACCTCCGTGGAAAATATACCAAAACAACAAAAAGATCTAATACCATATAACTTCGTACATTTTTCTATTAATAGCCCCAGTGAGTGCTGACAAATGTTTGGAGTTTACCACAATGCCCAAATCAAAACCCTCAAATGGTATGCCCACAAAGGCTGTGAACTCTCAAGCCAGTGAGCTAATGGACAAGATGCTAAATATCAACCCAGGACCAAGATATATTTTTAATTAGTGTTGGCATTTTGCTTCTGCTTAATCCATTACACAGGAGCCAACACCATACCTTTTTCTCCAATATCTGACTTCATCTATTGCTAGGACTCAGCTTTAGTCAGTAACATTAGGTAGGAGGCCAACCACTAAGGAGGGTGAGTGATTGACCCGGATGACACAGCTGTACCACAGACGAAACCAAATGAACCTACAGCAGCTTACAGACAAGGTCCTTCTGTAAGCACTGCTAATGTTTTACTGCATTTTACGGTTCTCAGGCAAGATGCTGTATTGAATTCTATGTTGGGGTAAGGTCTTCATTTTCACTTTTCTCTTTTCCTGACAAAAGTGAGATGAAAAGCATTGTTGTGGAAAGGGCCAGGCCTAGAGGACAAAAGACCGAGGGTCAGATGTTTGCACTGGGTGATAACAGATGAGCCATTTAACCTTTCTGAGCTTTGTCTGTCTAATTTATGAAATGGAGATTAAAAAAAATACCTTCCCTGTTTTCTTCATTTGCATGTTGTGGGGGTCACATGACAAGAATTAATATATATGATATGAGAAAGGGTTTTTTTGGGTAAAGTATAATATAAATGTAAGTGACTATACTTTTATAATTGACATCATAATCCTAGCTATTGATGAGGTATAATGGGACTAGGCCTATTTGTCCATTTATTTTGTTTGTTTTTCTGAGTTCATTTGCCCCTTTTCTGATACTGATACTGGTCAATTTTTTTTGTTTGTTTTTGTTGGATACTTATATCAATTCCCCTTTATGCTTTCTCTCTGTCTAGTGTTTGCTTAAGTAGAGCCAGAAATCAAAAGCATAAATACAGAGTATTTAGCAAATGCTCTTCAAAAATCCCCTTATCCCATGTTCCCAAAATCTTTTAAGAAATTTCATCAGTCAGATGTTGCCATGTAATAGATACTGACAAAATTATAGCAGAATACACCAGAACCATTTGTTTCTCACCTATCTCTGGGTCAGGTGGCTTTGGCATATGGAGGCTGGATCCTAGGTTGGGTCAAGCTATAGGTCCAGCTGGGTTTGGTGTCTTGCTGTGAGCTGGTCTGAGATCTGTACTACATGTGTTCAGCTTGGGGCCCAGGCTTAAAGGGGTAGCACCTGTGCTGGTAACTTTCTTCCCACGAAGACAGAAGAGGTGTAAGACTGCAAGAACAATCAAAAGATAGCAGGGTACATTTGGTCTCAGAGGAAGGTGGGCAAAATACTGTGAGACTAAATCTACTGGTAATTCTCACCTCAAATAAAATGTTCATTTTATCAAATCATATGTTTTGACGTGCAAGTTCTTATGCTTTCAACTTTGTAGTGACCCCCCAGGACAACTTTTTTGTTTGTTTGTTTTTTAAAGATTCTATTTATTTATTTGACAGGCAGAAATCATAAGTAGGCAGAGAGGCAGGCAGAGAGAGAGGAGGAAGCAGGCTCCCTGCTGAGCAGAGAGCCCAATGTGGGGCCCGATCCCAGGACCCCGAGATCATGACCTGAGGAGATGGCAGAGGCTTAACCCACTGAGCCACCCAGGTGCCCCTAGGTCAACTTTTTCACATGGTTGAAGACCACGTTGTTGAAACTTTGGTACACCTGCATGTGTGTATGCCTTCTCGCTTTTGACTATTTATTTTGGAAGGTGCATTTTCTTCTTAATTTTAACTATTGAAACAATAGTTAAATAATTATGAAGACAAAGTATGGATGCAGGAATAGCTGGGTAGGAATAGAGGCATCATTGTTCCCTGGGAGTGAATCAGTGAGTCCATGCTGAGAATGAAGTTTTATGTGGGAAGACAGATGCCCTCCGGAGTCACAGTCACATCCCCGCTTGCTGTGCAGTTCTCATGGAATATTCTGGCCAGGTTGTTTGCTTCAACTCTTAGCATAGTAATCATTAAAGCAAACTGGGCTTTATTTTACTGAGGTGCTATTTTGCCCATTTTATTCAAAAATCCTTATGAGTTGAACTGCATGCCTGATGGTTATGACACTGTGTTTTATGCGAGGCATAAGGAAGGTCCAAGATAGACAGAAGGTCCAAGATAGAAGTTCAAGATGATTTCTGACAAAATCCTGTGAAAAGCCATCTTTTTTTTTTTTTTTTTGAGGAGATGCTGGTCAACATTTCAAATATTTACAAAAAAAAATCACACTCAGTGAAGATAACTATAATCATCTACACAATACACACACCCCTTAATAAAGTATGCTTTGTAGAAAATCTTCTTGTTTGGGTCATTACAATATTAAATGACAGTTTATAGATCTTAGATGAGTTCTATGAATCTTTACTAAAACTTTACTGAAAAGTAGAGTTTATGCACAAAGTAAAATTGAGGCTTCTTTTTCAATTTTTTAAAAATTTTTTATTAACCTATAATGTATTATTTGCCCCAGGGGTACAGGTCTGTGAATCATCAGTCTTACACAATTTATAGCACTCACCGTAGCACATACCCTCCCCAGTGTCCATCCCCCAGCCACCCTATCCCTCCCACCGGCTCCCCTCCAGCAACCCTCAGTTTGTTTTCCTGAGATTAAGAGTCTCTTATGGTTTGTCTCTCTGGTTTTGTCTTGTTTCATTTTTTTCCTCTCTTCCCCTATGACCCTCTGCCTTGTTTCTCAAATTGAGGCTTCTTTTGAGCAAAGATGTTCAGTTCAAACATTATATTTAAATGAACAAGTTTACCTTTCCTGGCTATAGAGGACTAAATTCTTATGTCACAATAACCAACGGGGACAATCAATGGGTCACATTTGAGATTTAATACACTTTCATGGTAGCATTTTCAGTGATAAGCCTATGTGAAGATTACCTTAGAGCTAGCATCTGGGCTGCTCAAAATATACCTGGAAGAAGTGTTTGCAAAGCACTGCCATTCCAGTAGAACCCTGCTTGGCAAGTCAATTTATTAAAAATAAATAGCATTCAAATCATAACCCTCTTCCTCTCCACTTCGTTCTCCTTCTCTGTCTCTTTGTCTCTGCCTATCTGTCTCTCTCTGCCTGAATATTTTTTTAAGATTTTATTTATTTGAAAGAGAAAGCAGAGAGAGAGAGAGAGTGCACAGGAGTGGGGAAGGGGACAGCAGAGACAGAGGGAGAAGCAGGCTCCCCACTGAGCAGGAAGCCAGATCATGGGCTCTTAACCTATAGAGCCACCCAGGTGCCCCTACGTGTTTTTAAATGTGAGTTATAAAATTTTAAAGAATTAAAATACGGTAACATTGTTTAAAAATATTTTTAAGAGATACATAGTGACAAGTGTCTCATTTGTGTTTCTTGTCTACCTTGTGCCCATCTCCCAGTATACCCATGCTTATTCATTTTGTTATGAATATACAAAAGTACTCTCTTATTACAGGTTTTATTTTGCATCACATCTCTTTAAATGGAAAATATGCATGTGCCTGTATTATATAGACTTAACACATGCACACATACCACACACATAGTCTCTATAGGTTATCTATTGCCATACTACAAACCACCTCAAGACACAGTAGCTTAAAACAAAAGCAATGTATTATTTCTCAGCATCCTGTGGGTTGGGAATTTGGACAGAGCTCTTCCTAGCAGTACTTCTGCTACAGGATGTCAACTAGAGTCATCCATTTAGCTACATTCAGCTACTGGTGGGGCTGAGATGGAAGGTCTAAGAAGTTTCGTTTATGTATCTGGTACTGCAACACTCCTCCTTGTCACTTCTCTTTCCAAGTGATGTGGGCTTCCTTACAACATGGTGGTCTAAAAGAAGTTGGACTTCTTATATGGCAACTGGCTTCCTACCATGAATGTGCTAAGAGGTAAAGGTGAAAGCCCTAGGGTCCTAAATTCTTATGTGGTAGAATCAAAGAGTCTAGCAACCACCAGTAGGTCATATTCAAGATGTAATATTTTTTCATGATTCAGTTTCCATTGATGAGACTAGTTTAAGATTAATCTTAGGGCTCGTATCTTAAGACTAAGCCATGCAATTTAGAGTCACTCCTACCACCTTCCATTGGACAAAACAAGTCCTCAAATCACCCCAGACTCAAGGGGGAGGGAAATAGATTCTTTCGGTGGGATGAATGGCAAAGAATTTGCAGCCATCTTTAACTGACCATAGTATCTTTTTCATTTTATACACACTTTAAAGTCCACAGATACCAGCTAATGGGTAACTGAAAGATGCCTACTAATATACCACGAAAAATCTGATTTCAGTTTTCAAAAAAATTATCAAGTGACTGAGAAATATTAATGTAAGTTGCAGTACTTTTAGAAATAAAAATAGTTTTCTTTTAAAAAAAAAAAACCTTTCATCACAACCTCATTGATTTGCTGAAAGTCTACATTTTGGGACACAATGTGTTGTTAATTAAAAAAAAAAAAACTCACCAAAGTATTTTTAATCACTTGGACATATCTTGACTGTCAATTTGAGGAGAGGTTAGTCTCTCCACGCATGCTTTGACATATACATTAAACCTTCTCTTACTATTCTCTTGAGAATCTAATTCCCATCAAACTTGTGACATAACCTATAACTATCACCAGCTTCTTTGTGGGAGTTTACGATCTTTGTGATATATGCCTTCTGAAATATACGTCTGTAGGCTTATGGTAAAATTAATAAAACTGAAATTAAAACTGACAGCTCTGAAATGATATGCTACCCTTAGCATATGGAATAACTACCGTGAACACTTATGGGGTTTGTTGCAAGATTATAGACAGTTACCCAATAGGGGATAACTTCTGAACTGTGTTGCTAAATCTCATTTGACAGGTTTTGGATTTGGTATAATTTTTCTATAGCATCTTAGTGTTGGGTTAGCAATATGTTAGCTATGATTCAGATGACATTTTATGCCTAAGCTCCTCAGTCTTTCTCCTCCACGTCTTCCCTCTCTTCCCTGTCACACCCTCCTCTTTCTTCCCCTCCTTTATATACTCAGTCTTATCTAAATATTTTAGCAGTTAGTTCATGGCTAGGGGATTCTTTATGAAATATGATAATAAAAAACCCTTTTGTCTGACTGCAAGTCTGAGTGTGCACATCTGCAAATCTGAAAATACCTATCAGAGTTTTATCTACCTATCTACCTGTCTATCTGCCTATTGATTTACTATGTTTATACTCATTTTCTCTGTTATGGTAAGAATGCAGATTGCAAGGATTTAGTCCTATACACTGTGTTCAGTGATCCAATCCTTTATAAAATCTATCTTGGCCCCCGTCATGTGTGTATATGTGTACACACACACACACATTTTTTTCTTTAATGGGGATATTTCTTTTTCTGGTGAAGGAAGGGCTGTTGTCCAGATTTTGACTTTTCCAAAAAATGACATTATTGCTCTAAAAGAAAGTCTTATGCAGCTTGGGGGAAAATAATTAAGAATTGGTTGTTATAATAGCAAAGAGATACTCATGTATTGTAATTCTGCTAACACTTCAGGATCCTATATACTGGAAGTTATGTGGGATTATTAAAATATGAAACTAGGAAATGGAGCCAGATGGAATTTGAGGTACTTTCAAATGTATTCCTCCTCTTCTATCCTCGTTTTACCTTGAAAATGCAGAAATTACACAAACATGCTTCAAACAAAGTAAATAAAAAATAAACACATATTAACACATTTACTGTGGTTTTAAGTAGGGCTATGCCTCCCCATTTAAACTTAAGGGACTTTCTAAAGTTTGTCAGAAATTACGTAGGCTCTTGCTTCTGACACAGTCTAGACTGGCTTGCCTTTAACAACTTTTTAGTAACTCTTCCTGAATGATTTCTATTGCTGCAGTCAGGATCATCCTTTGATGTAAAATGGTTTTATAAATGATAAAATGCAACACCCATGCTTTAGACACTCTTGGTGATCTACTCAACATCCAATTCACTCTTTTTCTGTGGCAACAGAGATTCCTTGAGCCTTGTTAGATATTTTTCTCTTTTCTTACCCCCACCCAAATAGGCCCAGGTTCTGTGCTTTGGATGCTTAGAAATGTTTGCAGTATACTTCCTTTATATTTTCTGCAAAAGCTTATATCCACTGAAGAGTTTTGAGTTGGAGATAGAGGTACCTTTTAGTCTAAAAAAAAAAAAAAAGTCCCTAGCTTAGGGGATTCCAGAGGGGTCTGTAGGTCTAATGAACCCTAGGAACTAAGGGTTGTGTAGGTGGTTTGGTGCCCACCCCCTCTGACCAGAGGTGGCCCAAGAAGTCTCTGTAGGGCTTCTCAGACCAGTCCATGTGGGCAAACAGTGCGCATACACCTTCTCTGTGCCCTTAATCTTTGGTAACAAGAAGGTGTTCTGATGAGACTTGATAACATTCTGACAACTAGAGTTGTAGCAGGACCTAAGGCTCCTCTACTGTTAGGAGCCACAAAATTTTGTGGGAGTTCTGTTGTCCCTCCTACTCTTTGGAGATAACTCTGAGGGAAGGAGCAGAGCCAAGACCCCCCTTTAGGAATATTGGCTTATTTTATATTGTGAATCATAATTCCCACATGAGAAATACATAGAACATAAATATACAGCTCAGCAAATTCTCACAAAGTGAGTAACCATGTCACTCCTTCTAGCTCAAGACATAAAACATAGCCGGTCCCCAAAATCCTCTTCATGGACCCTCTCAGTAACCATTTTACCATTCTTCCCGAAAAAGAATCCTGATTTTTCAGTAAAATTTTTCTTGCTTTTATTTATAACTTTATATAGCTTCTTTTTAACTACTTAAATATCAATTACTAAGCACTAGCTTTGTCTATTTTTTAATTTTACATAAAAGGAGTCATAGTCTCCTTTTGGTTTGTGGGGTTTTTTTTCACTCAATTATTTTGTTTGTGAAATGTATACATGTTATTGTGTGTAGCTGCATTTTGTTACTTTTCTATTGCTATGTAGCATTTTATTATATAAAAACAGCACAATTTATTTAGTTTTTTATTGTTGAAGGGAATGTGAATTATTTTCAGTTTTGAGAATAAAAATTCAGATGATTTAACAAAAGCATCCAGGCTCAAAATTAATACACACAGAGCCCCCACCCCCACCCCACTGTAATTCCGTTCCCCGCTAACTCCCATATTAGTTACTTGATCTATAGTTGAACCTCTGTCATAGAAAGAATTCATGGCAATGTCCTCATGGGATCTTTCCTGTTTGGCCATCATGGACTGATTCAGGAAGATACTTGGTCTCAAGCTTCTCCAATTAGTGCCTTCCTGGGAACTTTGGATTGGAACAGAAGGTGAGTATATGTTTCTAAATTGCTAGGCTATAACTTGTAAATCTAGGTGCTATTGACACCCATGATTTCCAAATGGACAGGAGAAAAAATTAGAAATATCTGCAGATGAAGAAAAGAATGAAGCAGATGCCCAGAGGGGCACAACTATAAGACTGTAAGGAATCCTGATGATCAGATTCCTGGTTTCGGTTTGTTCTGAAGCTTTTACTTCCTTATGAAAAATGTCCTGTTGGCCTAGGAGAGTTTGAGTGAGCTTCTGTTACATGGAAATACAGTAGCCCTAATATTACAGATATTTTTACTTCATCTGGACACTATTCATAACTATTTCTTAAACAATGATATTTTTCAATAATTTTATATTTGAGAATTCAAGTATCTGCTACTTGGTATTAACGTGTTGAATTAATTTGAAGTAAAAGAACCTCTCTGTGACTTAGTTTATCATCAGTAACATATGGAGGTTTGGACAATAAAATCTCTAAGATTTACTTTGTACCTAACACAAAATTATTCTATCAGAGTGCCAGTAGGCAAACTTATTATTTGCACTTGACTTTTCAAAGGAAGCAGTGGGGAGTCTGGTGATAATTTATTCTAAAAAATTTTGAAACCAGAATATTTCAGAACTCTTCTACTTCCTAGTAAATGGTGCATTCTCCATTAGAATATTTTCTGAAGCATAGCAAGCACTCAGAAAATATTTGTCAAATGAAAGAATGAATGAATGACTATCCACTTGAGATATTTTATATCCCAAGATCTAGAACATTAAGCACATGTTTTAATGATGTTAGTTCTCATTCGACCCTTCCCATAAATCCCTAGTCTTTACAAAGACCAAACGCAACCTTTCAAGTGTGTGGGTTTCTGTATCTGGGTGATTCAGAACTGAAGGGGTTAATGAAGATTCGGATGCCTCCACAGGATATCTGTGAAGCACAAAAAGTACAGGGCCAACAAGATCCCCTGAAGAGTAAACAAAACTTGGAACTGTTGCAAACAATAAATTGTCAATACCTTATAGAAGCAATGGATAATGAAAACTTATCATGCCTATAGTTAGTATCCTCTTTAAAAGAATTTACAGAGTCTATGAAATTAAATTCTGTGCACAGTTCTCTTAATTTGTCCTTAATTAAACAATACTCCATAAATGGTGCATTCAGTGACCAAATGTTCAGAGACAGCAAAATGGTGGGTCCCAAGCTATTAGGAATGAAATAAAGGCAGTCCCTGGAGAGTCTGCAAGAATCTGGTCTCTCTAAGTGACAACTGATGGTTTAGGAAAGATAATTAACTTTGCAATTACAAACTGCAGCTTTCACCAATGCTGTTTTTTCCCAAGTATAATCTTTTAAATGTTGGATTATTTCCTATAATCGTGAAATAGTTTGCTTGGAAAAGAGAAAAGCAAACAAATACCCCACTTTAGGCTGCTGAGTTCATCAGGAATTAAATCCTTATTGATTAATTTAATGGGTATTGTTTTTATTTCTAATGTTAGATCAATATCCATTTAATGTGTGATGCTATGCTGATTCTCAACACTTAAATTTCAGCAGTAGATTTGTACAAATAGCAAAACAATATTTAGATTTCTCACAAAACCAGGATATATCTTTTCTTTTTTATCAGAAGAGAAACATGAAATTACTGTTTAAAACATTAAGAGCTAAAACTTTTAAAGAACCTTTATTCTGCTTTAGATTTAATAACTTTATGCCATTTTTTTCTGCTTAAGTGATTCTCTGAAAATCTCATTACTTTATTTATTATGGATATTTAAATGACTTTCATACCAGGATAATCCAGTTTTTCTCCTCCTCCCCCAAAGAATTCAGTCTACCCTAACTGTACCTGGCCAACTTTTCTTCATGTCAGCTGACACTATCCATTAGGCAAATGTTAATGGCAAATAGGAATTGCTTTTCTTTTTCCTTTTAAAATCTGATTGCTGGAAGGACACCTTTATCATGTCTATGTAGACAAAATTTTGAACTGTAAAAATATCATGGACTAATTTTAGATCCCAAATACCCATCTTTTTCTCAACACTCTTCAACTCATCAGATGAAAACACCCCCTCTACTTTGCTCCATTTTCTGATTATTTGTGTTTCTAAATAGATGGGCCTTACTGTGCATGCTCAAAGGGCTCCTACCATTCACAGCAAATACACAGGACAGTAGTCTTTGAAAACTGACTCACTCATGCAAATACCAA
>ML099182.1:17307-32003 GCA_003697995.1 Taxidea taxus jeffersonii
TGTTAACCCCTAGTCCAAAGTTGTATTGCCTCCTTTTTGGACAATTACAGAAGTTTTGTAATTGGTTTCTCTGTATTTATTCCCCTAACATTCAGGTTTATTATCTACCATCTAGAGACGAGTAGATCTATGGTCCTATTCTGATTGTATTGTTTTCCAACTGTAAATCATGCCATAAACCTTTTGCTTTATTCACTGCACAACACCATGTTCCTTGTGGTAGGCAATGTATGATATTCATTCTTGTATTTCCCTGACAATTATCATGGGAACTTGGTGGAGAATTTAACATTTATCCACTGGATGCTAATTCCACTAAAATATCAATGTGCATTTTGCATGGACAATTTTCTACCAATAAATATGGGAACCACCATTTTAACAAAACTTAAGTAGGTTTCTTTACTACAGGACTTCCCTAAGCCTTAAACATGTTAATGTACTTGTAGTACTCCAACAGGAAGTTAAAGGATATGGTACTTGACCAGGAAAACTTTTTTGTTTTTCCCCTAGAGCATCTTGAATAGCTAGTGCTAGTGTTCTGCAGGGCACACACTCAGTAAAATACTGTATTACAAAATAAAGTTTAAATAATTATAGAGCAATTAAAAGTCTGCCATGATTTAGTCCTCATTTCCCTTCCTATTTATCCTATTTACCTTCTATAAATTCTTGTTACTAACTTTATATTCTAGGCAAAAAGGCCATTTACTATTCCAACATATCTTATGCTTTGCTAAACACCTGGGTTTTTTCCTTTTTCCCCCTACTCTCTCATCTAACCTTCTCCAGTTAAAATTTTATCTATAATTTAAGGTCCCCCCATGAAATGTCTTTTTATGCATTAATTTTTGGTTTATTACTTAACTAAATTTAACTTCCTGCATTCTCAAGTTATATGCTACCATTTTTATGGAGTATATCTCAACATATTGGATATTGTGGCTAATGGTGGACACATTTCTGTTATTAGCTTACAAATACTTAAAAGAAAACTCTTGCACAATAAATTCTCACCATGAACTAACCACTCTTCTAGGCATTTTATTCATTAATTAATTCAGTCATCCATCCATGTATATCCCCCCACTTTCTCTGCTCTGGCCATCCATCATCTTAGTGAGTACCAAAGCATGTTCTGGGACCAAGCATTGGGACTACAACAGTAAACAAGGTAGAAAAAGCACATTCCCTTACACAGTGTATATCCTAGTGGAGGAACATAGGTCATAAACATGTGAAAAATAAATAAGTAAGACTAGTTGGAGAGAGGTAAGTGATATGTAGAATTGAAACACAATAATGATGTAGAGAATAACAGTGAGGAATGGGATTATTATGTTGAGTTAGAGTGGTCAGGGCATTTTGCATATGCTAGCTCACTTAATCCTCAGAATAATACTTTGAATTACTTATTGCTATTTCCAGTTTACATATGAGCAAATTGAAATTAAGTAAAGTTCCATAGGTTCAGCAAGGTCATTTAGATCATAAGTATTAAAACAGGGCTAACAAATATAATTGTTCATGTTGTACATAGCAAAACCCCAAAGAGTACCATGTAAATGGTGCCTTTACCAGTCAAGATTTGATAGAGAAACAGAACCACTAATGGTGATGTAGAATAAGGGATTTATGGTAGAGATTAGGTTTTATGTAACCATGAGAGCTGATCAAGAGTCTATGGGAAGTTGGTAGCTCTTTGCCTAGGGTGGGATGAAAGTAATTATAGGTGGCCAGGGCTATAAGTGCTAAGACAATATTATATATAGTGGGGAAAGCAAGAACAAACTGAAAGGCCAAGTAAAAAATGGATGCCACAGGGACAAATTGGTATGCATATCTGTGCCTTGCTGCCCTCAACCCCAGTAAATTGGGCAATATGCATAGGAAGCCAGTGCCATTCACCTTAGGATATACTTAGACCTGGCCTAGGTCTCAGAAAAGCTGAACTAGAGGAGCTATGGCCTGGCTGCTGCCCATGCCTAAGAAGTGAGCCGTGAGATCAGTGATAATATGCACAAGCTACTATAGTGTATGCTGCCCTACAAGGGGCAGGGCAACAAGTCCAATAGCTGCTGTTTCTATCTTGCACAAATTTCTCTTGTGAACAACTCTGAGCAGACTCATACAAGGAATAGAATTCTTGGAAATGTAGCTCTAGCTAATTGAAGATGACACAGTGGCCCTGAGTTTTACAATGTAAAGCCTGGGAAGCCATATATAGCATACTTTGTAGCAGAGACAAGCTTCACCTAGACTTTGGGACTCCAAAAGTTGCATGCTTTTGATTACACAGTATTATCTCTCCTTCATATAAGATACAGTATGTCTCATACTCATATACTCACAATACCTACCACGGAAAGTAGGCATTTACTAAATATTTAGTAAATAAATAATTCACATGGTACTGTATAGGCCTCACCTGAAAGTGAGTCTAGAGAATAAAATTCTTACATTCTTCCAGTTGACTTTGCATCAGAGCACACAGGTTAGAAAAAAAATAATCACTTTGGACAGAAAAAAATGGAAAGATCCCTTTGTCATGGAAACAGTTTGCTTTTAGGAGAGCAAGTTTAAGGGTCCCATTTCAAAATGTAAGCATTTGTACTCTGGCATTACTAGACCAGCATCACCTGGGAATGTGTTAGAAATGAACATTCTCAAGTTTCTCCCCAGACCCCCTGAATCAGAAATTCCAGGGGTGGGGCTTACCAATCTGTGTGAATAAGTCCTCCAGGTAATTCTAATGCACACTCAGGTTTGAGAATCTCTGATCTAGAAATGCTGAATTCTTGGGCTACTGAATAAAAGGAGAAGCTGAAGTAGGTCCCATTGGGTGAACCTGCACATTTGGTAAGTAAAAGAAATGATACAGGGAACCACCGAGCTGCAAACTTCAGATAATTCGGGAGAGTTAGGCAGAAGCAGAAAGAATAGAAAGCAATACGAAGGGCAAATATGTCATACAGTTGCAGATAAGAAAAACCCAGATGCAACATAGAGGATTTCTCCAGTAGTATCTAGCCATACATTTTCCACACATACTTTTGGCAGGTGGGTAGCTGACTTCCTGTTGGGCCAGCTCTGGGTAAACTGATGAGTTTTATCATGGGTTCCCACCCTGTCAATCAGGCAGTTTGATATAAATGATCATGAGAGGGTGACACAACCACATTGGGTTCTCTAGCTTGTGTGTGGTCATGTCTCTCCTTAGGAAAGTCCTTGTTTATCTAAAGTCAGTCCCTATAGAAACAACTATTCAAAAAGCCTAGAGATAACATGAGTCTCATTAGGCCTAGGATTTTCAACTACCCCACCCTCTCTGCCTACAGCTACTTCTTAACCCAGTCCTAATCTCACTTGCTCCAGATTCCTGCTTCATTTCCTCATCATAGCCACACACTTATCTCCCCAACTCAAATATGATATTATGGTAGGATAATATTTTGAAATGCTAATCGCTGTGGGGGGCTTTTTGACCCTTTATTTCCTCCTTGTTCCTTTGCTCACTGTGATCAAAGCTGAAGACCTAATTCTCTGTGGCTTTTCTCTTCCACTCTGCTAAGACTTTAGGGGACTTGAGCAGATTTGTCAACAGCTGAAGAAAGAGGTCTCCACTACAGACAAGATGTCTTAGTAAAAAACAGAGAGGAAGGAGATTTCCCCTGGGCTGAAGGTTAGAAATTCAAATGGGGAGAGAGGAAAAAGATGGGATAGAGCTTCCACGCGGCTTGATAGTAAGAAGGATTTCAGAAAGAAAGTGATTTATCATTTCTATCATATGTCTAGGTGTGTGGGAGCAGAGAAAGCTTCACAGAAGCATTTCAGGTTTCCAACCTAAAGTAGGTAAAATAGAGCTTCCAGGACTGTGGGAGACGTGGCAGTCTCTCTGTGGACAAATGTCTCATGACTTGTAAAGAGAGTAGTATTTCTTGCACAACTAAGCATACATAATAAAATTAATGCCTCCTAAGGCTGCACCTTTTTTTCTATCTAGAATTATGTTCTTTTTTCTTTTACTGTATTTGGACAAACAATGTATTATATAGGGAAGACCTATTGTCCTGAAATGAACTTAAATACCACTGGCTTTTAGAGGTTAATTGTCAGGGGCAGGGGAGAGGGCAGATTTAAACAAATTCTAGATGTAGTCATTAAAATTGTGTATATGAATTCTACTTGAAGGGCTGGATACCATTGTTACTAATAATACCCCTATAGTATCTAACTTGATAGTTGATTCCTCTTAGCCTAGTAGGAGAGTCAGGCTGGTATATATCATTGCTTATATCAAATACAATAAAGTAGGATTTCCTAGATAAATAGAACTAAGTCCAACACACCTGAAAGGTAGAGGAGGATGGAGATTGGGGAGTTATCAGTCAGGGTCCTAATACAAATTAGATATATTCTATTAGAAGATAATAATTCTATAAGGATTTTTTTTTTTTTTTTTAACAAACGTGCAGATGTAAAGGAACAGAGGGCAAAGAGCACTCCTCCAGGATTTAGTACAAGCTGAGCTATTACCATCCATGGTCCAAAGGGGAGGAAAAGTCCCAGGATTTGAAAGGAAAGCCATGCAGTCAGAGGCCTTGAGAAAAACAGTAGACTTCATTTGAGAGATAAAGCCAAAAGTGAGTTCACAGCAAGGATCTGGAGAGATACATCCCCAGATCTTACCCTCTTGCTTCTTTCTTATCTCCACCTGGAGGGCCCCACAAGCTGACCTCAGTTTGAAGTCGTAGGACTTAAGCCTAGTTAATGTAGTCTATGAAATCAGCTTTTCCAGGCAGAGGACAGAAGGGACAGGTGAGTGTGGATCTGGAGGGCAAACAGACAAAAAGGTGGACTAGAAACAGTGCCTCTAAGATCAGCTCTCCATAGTATTTTGAAGTATCCTTAGTTCTCTAGGCAGAATGGAAGGAATTTACTTAGTTTCTTTTATAAGTTGATCTTATGTTGATAAAATGACATATTCTGGCATTTTCTGAGCATATTTCCATCAATTAGAATAGGAAGGATATAAGGACCATGTCATTGGGTGAAAATGTCAGAGCATTTTCACCCGAGGACACTGAATTTCATATGATAATTCATATATTAATGGCATGTCCCCTGTCACCACAGTGTTGAAGTCTTAACTCCCAGTTCTCTGTAAATGTGACCCAATTTGGAAATTGAGTATTTGCAGAGGATCAAGTTAAGATGAGGTTATTAGGGTGGATCCTAATCCAATATAACTGTGTCCCTAAAGAGTGGGGGAGTTAGAACAGAGACAGACAAGGACACAGGGAGAACATTATGGGAAGGTGAAGGCAGAGGTCAGGAGGATGCATCTATAAGCCAAGGAAGGCTTCAGGAAACCCAGAACTAGTCAAGAAGCAAGGAAGGGATACTCTCCCAGCCCTCAGAAGGAATCAGTTCTGTCAATGCCCTGATCTTGGACTCCTGGCCTCTAGAGCTGTGAGCAATAGACTTCTGTTGTTTAAGCTGCCCAGTTTTTAGTATTCTGTTACAGCAGCCCTTGCAAACTAATATACTGGTAACCCCAGTATATCTTCCATAATCTTTTCATCTTCTATAAAACATGTGTACTAATGACAAGAAATGTCCTGCATCATATTTACCCAAAACTTAATATAAACAATCAGGGAATCTGTAGTTTTTAATAAGATTTTACTTCCCACAGAGGTAAATTGATGACACTTGAAATGAAACCAATGACACTTAAGCTTTAAGGTTCCCCAAATTACATGGACCCCTTCTAAGGCCCAGTACCTAAATTTATACTCTAAACTTGAATTTAGATTATAAAAATGTTGGACTCCACAAAATCTGAATCCACCCTTTATGTCAACTTCTGTTGTTATAACCTCCAACTTCAGGTGGTTACTCACACAGCCGGATGTGCTATCTTTATATCCTAAATCACTGCTAACATTCTTTGTTCTTATAAGCAGCAACCATTAAAAATAAACTCAAAGGAAGAAATAACAAACAAATAAAGAACAAACAAGTTTGAGAGTCCTTGAGCATAGAGTGCTCTAGGCCCTGTGGGATTCCAAGATGAGGGCAAGAAGTCTTCTCTATTCTCCACCAAATGGTGATTTTTAGGTGTTATTTATTTATTTAGCATGAAGGTTCCTGTTGCAGGTGAATTATTTCAGGGAAAAGGCCTATTTCTAACACTCCTCGTCTATCATTATTTTTTCCCAGGTTTTGAAACCTCAATTGCTTTGGAGAGAAGATGGAATAAAATTATAATTACATTCATTAGCATATCTAAATGGAAGCATCCTGCCCTACTGTATGTACTCATTAAGAATGATCATCAACAGATTCCAGAATCTGCCTCATTAATTAGGTGGTGGAATCATACAGCATGGTGGGAGGAGCCTAGGCATTATGACCTGACCTGGTCATGACTCTAGGGCTTTCCATATCTTTAATTGATATACGCCCTCTACAACAGGGGCCCTATCCCATCTGTCATTCAAATAACCTTCCTCAGGCTCCACAAGCATGTACTCAAACTTACAAGTACTTAAACATTTTAGAAGAAAAAAAGCAGACATCTCTCAAATATCTCCACCAGGAATTAGGTGAGGTAGCAGAGATGCTGCTGAAATTATCTCAGAAAAAAAAAAAAAATGTTTTTTCTGTTGTCTTGGACAGCAATATCCCAGTACTTTTCCAGGCCATGTTGACTAATGTGAAGTTGTAGAGTTCATGTACCACTTACTATTTTGTTTTGCATGACTTTGCCTTGTGTTACAGTGGACCATTTCTTCCTTCAGGCTTTCATACGGAGGGAGCTCTACTTGAGAAACACTCCCAGCTCCTCTCCACTCTTTTACTCATTTTTTACCCCAGGGAAGAAGAATTCATGTGATTGGTGAGTTTGGGAGAAGGAATTGGGAGTTCTTCCAGCATGTCTTTTTTCTTTTTTCATCTTCTCTTTTGAAACCACCCATCTACAGAATGTACTTGTCTGTCTGCTTTCTGCCATGCAATCAGAATCCCTGGACCAGAGAAGCCTGATGTTCTTCAGCTCACCTATGAGTAGGTATATAAGTCCATTTTGGATCTCCCTTTAAAAAAAAGAAAGAAAAGATTACCAATGCTTCTTCCTCTTCCTGTATGTGTTTGCTTTTTCTCTCATCAATGAGTGAAATCTACTTACCCACCTCTGAAATCCAGGCTGGAGTTCTGATTTATTTATTTCAATAGAATGCAGTGGAAGTGATGCTTTATGTATTTTGGCTTAGTCCTTGAAGGGCCTGGTAGCTTTCATTTCCTCTCTCTTGGAATCTGGTTACCTTATTGTAGGGAAGTCCAGCCTGCCTTGCTGGAGAGAGGTGGGATGTGGGAAGGAAGCACCACATGAAGTAAGGAGCCATGTAGAGGAGGATCAGAGTACCACAAGCAACTCGCAGCACTCAAGGGTTCAAACATGTGAGAGAGATCTCTTGAACCATCCAGCCCAATCTCCCTGCCAACTGAATGCATCCATATGAGTTACCCAAAAAATTACCACATGGAAAAAAAAAAAAGTTTAGATAACCCATAGAATCACCAGAAGTAATCAATCATTGTTTTAACACACTAAGTTTTGGGGTTTGTTATATACAATAGATGATTCAACCTTTTTGGGTAATTTTATGTAGTTTTAGGGTTGGAGACTTAGCAAAACCACATGGACACAGACTTCAATCACATTCTCCAAATGGCTTTGGCAGTAATTACGATATTCTAATTTCCATCTTTCTACTCTCGAGTCTGCTTCTCAGTTGAGTCCAAACTCTGGAAAGACACAAAACAGTACTATATATTGACTGGCTAAGACTCCACAACTGGAAAGAAAGTACCTTTTTACTCTGGCTAAAAACCTGTATATGCTCCTAGTCAGCCCAAATATCACCTCCAAAACCTCTTACATGATTCCAATCATGTAAAATCCAATGTATTTTCCCAGAGTATATATTTATCACGGCATATATTTGCATTGTTTCTTCCACATTAGTCTACACTCATAGAAATCAGTTTATGTCTTATTTGAATTTACATTACCATACTCAGAAACGGGCCCAACTCAAAGTTATGTTTAGTAAATGCTTTTTAAATGTAACGTTTGAGAAACTTTATCTGTGTTTGCTTCAATAAATAGTATGAAATTGCTTCAGTCCCCCACTTTTTTTTCTAAATTTTTTTATTTCTATGCTTTTGTCCACAGTCTGGTGATGTGGAAAGAGCAATAACTTTTGACCAAGATGGAGTTAGATTTCAAACTTAATCTCTACTACTTTTTGCTTATATGGCTTTGAGCAACCACTTTCTGTTTTTGAGATTTAATCTCCTCACAAGATTGGATTGACTACTGACAGAATTTTACTAATAAATTTTTTAACAGTTTGATTTGGATATAATTCATATATCATGCAATCATCCAGTCAAAGTACATAGTCACCACAATCTAATTTTTTTTTAAAGAGTTTATTTATCTGACAGACAGAGATCACCGTAGGCAGAGAGGCAGGGAGAGAGAGGAAGAAGCAGGCTTCCAGCCGAGCAGAGAGCCTGATGTGGGGCTCAATCCCAGGACCCTGGGATCATGCATGACCTGAGCCGAAGGCAGAGGCTTTAACCCACTGAGCCACCCAGGTGCCCCCCACAATCTAATTTTTTAAAGATGTATTTATTTATTTGAGAGAGAGAGGAAATGGGGAGGGGGAGGGAGAGAGAGAAAGAAACTCTAAGCAGACTCCACGCAGGGCTCAATTTCATGACCCTGAGATCACGACATGAGCCAAAACCAAGAGTGGGATGCTTAGCTGAGTGCACCACCCAGGTGCCCCACCACAATTTAATTTTGAAATTCTCTCATCATCTTTCAAAAGATGCCCAATACTTACTAATAGTCACTCCCTGTGTCCATCTTCCTCTAATCCTGACCAAGCACTAAGCTGCTTCCTATCTCTATCGAATTATCTATTCTGGATATTTCATACAAATGGGATCATACAATAAGTAGTCTTTTATGACCATGCTCTTCCGCTGCCATGATGTTTTCAAAGTTCATCCAAGTTGTGGTATGTATTAGTACTTCATTCCTTTTTACAGTCAAATCATATTTTATAGTATAACTTTACCACATTTTGTTGTCTGTTTATTATTTGACTGACATTTGTGTTGTTTCTACTTTTTGGCTATAATGCTGCTATGAATATTTGTATACAAGCTTTTGTGTGGACATTGTGTTTTCATTCCTTATAGATCTATACCAAGGAGTGGAGCTGCATTGTATGAGTGTTCTAATCTCTCCACATTCTTGTCAACGCTTGTAATTGTCTACCTTTTTTATTTAGTCAGACTAGTATACGTGAAGTGGTATTTCACAGTTACCTTGATCTGTATTACTCTAAAGAATAATGATGTTTAGGATCTCTGGCCATGCTTGTTTATCATTTGCCTTCTTTGAAGAAATGTCTATTCATAATCATTGTCTATTTTTAAGTTGCTTTTTTTATTGTTGAGTTTAAGGATCTTTTTAAAAATATATTCTGAGACAATGATCTCATCAGGTAGATGACTTACAAATACTGCTTCCCATTCTGTGTGGTATCTTTGCACTTTCTTGATGCACTTTGAGACACAAAAGTTTTGTTTTATTTTGATGAGTCTAATTTATCAACATTTTCTCTAACCTTGCATCTATGGTATTATATCTAAGAATGATTTGCCTAACCCAAGATTATAAAAATTTATTCCTGTTTTCTTTTAAGAGTTGTATGGCTTTAGCTTTTATGTTTATAATTCATTTTGAGTTAATTTTGTGTATGGTGTGAGGAAAGGGTCCAACTTCATACTTTTGCTTATGGATATGCAGTTGTTCCAGTACCACTTGTTGAAAAGATTAGTCTTTTCCTATTGAATTATCTTAGCACTCTCACAGAAAAATCAATTCATCATATATGTAAAAGTTTATTTCTAGACTTTCAATTCTGTTTTATTACCAAAATTGATTTCAAATTTACACTGATGTAATTCTAGTGAAACAGAGAAATTTGTTCCTATAGAGCTCTCCTTCCCTATTTTTATATTATTTAGTTTTATTATTTTTGTATATTTATATTAACCTCTTGTTTACCTTTTCTGGTTCTCTTTATTTATTCCTATGGATTTTAACTATTATCTGATGTTATTTTCTTGCTCTAGTACAGTTATGTTCCTGCCTACCTCCTTTGAACTGTTATCATCAAATATGTTACATTTCTATATGTGATAGGCCCCAAAATACAATTATATACATATCATTTTATGCTGCATAATTATCTTTATTGTCACTTTTTGTTTATGTACATTCAAATTATTGTTTCAAGTCAAATGCTTTCAGCTTAAACAATTTTCTTTAGTGTTTCTTTTTTTTTTTAAAGATTTTATTTATTTATTTGAGAGAGACAGAGTGAGACAGCATGAGAGGGGAGGTCAGAGGGAGAAGTAGACTCCTCATGGAGCTGGGAGCCTGATGTGGGACTCGATCCCAGGACTCTGGGATCGTGACATGAGCCGAAGGCAGTTGCTTAACCAACTGAGCCACCCAGGTGCCCCTCTTTAGTGTTTCATATAAGAGATATTCTTGCAATAAATTCTCTCAGTTTGCATTATCTTGGAATATCTTTATTTCATCTTTACTTTTTTTTTTTTTAAAGATTTTATTTATTTATTTGACAGAGAGATTACAAGTAGGCAGAGAGGCAGGCAGAGAGAGAGGGGGAAGCAGGCTCCCCACTGAGCAGAGAACCTGATATGGGGCTCGATCCCAGGACCCTGAAATCATAACCCGAGCCGAAGGCAGAGGCCTAACCCACTGAGCCACCCAGGTGCCCCTCATCTTTACTTTTGAAAGATATTTTTGCCGTTATCTTTTAACATTTTTTCTTTTTCTTTTAACATGTTAAATTGCATTTTGGTATTCAAGAAGTCATCTCTTATTCTTTGGGCTTCACTTATGAATGATGAATCCTTTTTCTCTTACTATTTTCAAGATTTTGTCCTTGTCTTTATCTTTCAACATTTTAACTATGATGTGTCTGGGTGTGGATTTCTTTCAGTTTATCCTCTTAAATTTTTTTGAGCTTATTTGGTGTGAAGATTAATGTTTTTCATCAAATGTTGAAAGACTTCAGCCTTTATTTCCTCAAATATGTTTGTTGATCCTTTCTCTCCTTTCCTACTGGTACTCCTATTAGGCTTATGTTGGTGTTCCTAAAATTATCATGTATCTCTGGGGCTTTATTAATTTTTCTTTTTTCTTTTTTTTCCTCTATGTTCTTCAGATTGCATATTCTCTATTGATCTGTCTTCGGGTTTTCTAATTCTCTCTTGTGCTAGCTCCAATCTATTAGTGAACTCTTCTAAAGAATTTTCCATTTTGTTTATTTGACTTTTTGACTTCACAATTTCCATTTGGCTCTTTAAAAAAATTATCTATGATATTTTCAGTTTGATAAGACAATATCATCTCACCAAGTTGTGATGAGACATATACCTTTCTTTAATTATTGAAGTATAGTATTCTTTAGTACTTTAAACATATTTGTAAAGGCTAATTTGATGTTTTTGTCAAATCTGACATCTGGTCCCTGTCACAGACTATTTCTGTTGCCTGCTTTTCTTTCCTGTGTGTTGGTCATATTTTCCTGTTTATTTGTATGTCTTATAATTTTTATTATGAGAAAATGATAACTTTTTATTATGTACACTTTTAAAAATATTTTATTTTTATTTATTTGAAAGAGAGAGAGAGAGAGATCACAAGTAGGCAGAGAGGCAGACAGAGAGATAGGGGGAAGCAGGCTCCCTGCTGAGCAGAGGCCTATGAGGGGCTCCATCCCAGGACCCTGAGATCATGACCTGAGCCGAAGGCAAAGGCTTTGACCCACTGAGCCACCCAGGCACTCCTATGTACACATTTTAATTAATTATATTGTATGTATTTTAGTTATTAATTCCCCAACCCCAGGAGCTGTTATTGTTGCTTGCTAGATCCTTTGTTGATCTGTTTAATAATGTTAAAGAATTGAGTCTGTGAAGGTTGTTTCCCCCACAGTGTGCAGCCTAATGTATTGCTCCTTACAGGGTGCAACACTGAACATGCACACAGCCATCCGGACTTACTCCTCCCCCCTGCCCACTCCCAGGAAGACAATGGTCCTATCCAGGTTCTCTTTATTTGTTTCTTGGCCAGATTTCCCTGTTAAACTTCTGGCTGGTCTGCCTGTATTGATACCACACCCAGTTGTGAGTCTTCACTAACTGCTGGCTGACTGGTCTATTGTTTTTAACAATGCTGGGGAGCTTGGGTGGCTCTGTCAGTTAGGCATCTGCCTTCAGTTCAGGTCATGATCCCAGGGTCCTGGAATTGAGCCCCACCTTGAGACCCAAACTGGGCTCCCTTCTCAGCCGGGAGTCTCCCACTCCCCCTGTTTGTGCGCTTGCTCTCTCTGTCTCTCTCTCTCTGTGTCGAATAAATAAATAAAATCTTAAAAAAAAAAATGCCCAAGTGTATAAGTCACTACATTGTCTGATCCAATTAAGCATGGGCTTCTTTTCAGGGAAAGTCTTTGTGACCTGTGTCTGAAGTTTGCTCTGACCCCTGAAGATAGTTTCTTAGTTATCTTTCTCTGGGTCTCTGTTAAACTTCTATTTTGCTTATTGTTCTCACGGAGCTGCTAGACTCATTTTAATTGCTGATCACCAAAATCGCCATTGTTTTTGGTAGTGCCTTTAGGTTTGAACTTCTCTATATTGTGTTCCAAATAAAATCAGTCTCCCCACAGAGTGTTATGGGGCTTTCTTCTCCTACAACTGTATCTCTCCCTGGAAAGAACTTCAGTATTATTATTCTGGAGAGCTAGGGCATTGAAAATGGTCAGTTTCTCTCAGAATGACACCCCTACTCTATACATGGGGCACTAAACTTAGGAGGTAGGTAACCCTATGAATGAGCTGAGACATGAGCCAATCAGGGCTGAGTATTCTTGACTTCCCACATCTTGGAAAGAACTCCCACCCTATAAATGGGAACTGGGTGGAAGAAGGGAGCCCCAAACCACTGTACCACACTTGACTTGAATAGAGCTTCTGCAGCTGGAGCTTAGGGAGAGGAGAAAGGCTGCTGTCCTGCTTCTCCAGGGGAGAAACCTTGGTTTTAGACTGAGGGCTAGGAACAAATAGAACCCTGTGATTTTACTACATCCACCAGGAGTAGATCCTCCACCACACTAAACTGGAGTAAGAAGGGGAGAGGATCTGATTATAGTTTCAATGTCACAGATTCTCACTATTCTTACTAACATTTAATTTTCTTAAATAAACATTTCATCATTTGCTGCATGCCCTTAGGATAATTTCCAGAAATTTTAAATATTTTTTTTTCTTAAAACAATTTTATTAGTTATTGTTTCATTGAAGAGAGTGTTTCCAGAGCTCCTTACACTGCATTCCAACTCAGTAATGGGTTTATGTTCAGTTTATTTTAAGTTCAATAATCTTTCAAAATATTCAGTGTTCAGGGACGCCTGGGTGGCTCAGTTGGTTAAGCGGCTGCCTTCGGCTCAGGTCATGATCCCAGCGTCCTGGGATCGAGTCCCACATCGGGCTCCTTGCTCGGCAGGGAGCCTGCTTCTCCCTCTGCCTCTGCCTGCCTCTCTGTCTGCCTGTGCTCGCTCTAACAAATAAATAAATAAAAATCTTTAAAAAAATATATATTCAGTGTTCAGAATGGGGATTTTGTATGTTTTTAAATCTTTTATTTTTTTAAGATTTTATTCATTTATTTGACAGAGACAGATACAGTGAGGGAAGGAACACAAGAAGGGGAAGTGGAAGAGGGAGAAGCAGGCTTCCCTCTGAGCAGGGAGCCCAATGCTGGACTCACTCCCAGGATCCTGAGATCATGACCTAAGCCGAAAGCAGATGCTTAACGACTGAATGAGCCACCCAGGTGTCCCTGTTTTAAAAATATTAATTCAAAAGTAATGATTTATTTTTCTTCCTATTTTATAATGAATCAGGGTCAAGGATATGAAATCTTCAAAGATCAGGAACAAAGACCTGACCAGTGAAATCAGAGACATACAGAGAAAGAAGATCATTATCTGCACAGAAATACGGGTGAGATTTATATTGCCAAAGTAACCACAAAACACTGAGTAACCTTGTGGTCCAGTTTAGACATGACATTTTAAAATTAGTCCAACATTTAATTTGAAATGCAATTTAAGTATTTTTTAACTCTTGTAAATGTGGAAAGAGGATATTATTAATGTTATCATATTTTTAAGTTCTTATACCTTGACAACTGTCTGTTCACTGTTTCCTTCATGTAAGTTAGTGCCTAAGTCTTTCTCTGCTCTTTCTGAAAGCTCACTGAATTCCCCTCCCCACCCCCATACAACCCAGTCTACTCTGGCTTTTGTTTTCTCTAGTTTTTTTTTTTTTTTTACTATTTGGATATGTTCATTTCTCTTCTGCCACTAACCCTCGCTTTTTCCAACGTCAATCACCCAAGCAATTATCAGTGACTTGCTATTCTCTCCTTCAATTCTTTTCATGATTCTTTACAAGAAAGACTCGGGATCCAAGCTGGCAAACACAGATTTCTCCCTAATAGTGTGTGGAGGGAA
>ML099183.1:12465-22969 GCA_003697995.1 Taxidea taxus jeffersonii
GTGCCAGTTACTGGGTGTGCACGAAATAGTAAGGGCTAGCAGAAGAGCTTGAGTGCCAGGGAAGATTCCCCAAGTAGGGAGGTGAGGTCTAAATTGAATCCTGAGACTTGATGAAAGATTAAGCCAGGTTGGAGTGAGCATCAGGCAATCTGGGATGAGTCATTATGTGCAAAATCCTTGAGGTAAGAGCAAGCTGAGTGGACTTGAAAAACTGCAAGTAGTTCAGGAGAAGACAAGCAGGAGGAATGAGAAGTAATGATAGGTCCGACTGGGAAAGAAGTCACGGGTCCAAAATCTCTATTACAAAAACACAACTTTAGATGCAACGGAGATAGAGGAATGTGCTAACAATTTGGTATTTTACAAAGATTATTTTGACCTCTGTATGGAGATGAGGTTCAGGGTGAGGCATGGAAGGTGGTGGGGCTGGAGGCAGGAGACCAACTGGGACATTGTCGTTCAGGCAAAAGTTTGCCTAAATGTAAGGAGCAATAATGTGGGAGTGGGAGGGAGAGATACCGATGTGTTAGAATTGATAGGATTTGGTATTTGGACATATATTTTTTAAAAAGGCGATATCAAGGTCACTTATTAACTTAGACAATGAGTGAAAGGTGGTGATACTCATAACCTTAGGAAACACAAAAGGAGGTTTTTAAGGGGGAGATTTTGGGTATGTTGGAATTCACAAAGCACTTTTTTAGTCTGGTTCAGCAGTGCCTCTTGTCATTCTTCTAGTGGCTGTGCCGAGTATATTTAGAATGGTAGATAGAGGTGGATCCCTGGGTACAAATGACTTGTCAATTTAATGTAGTAGATGGGCAATATTTTTAAGGAAAAATCTGTTAAGCACATGTAGGGCAAGGAGATGTCATAAACTATATCCCAAATATTATAGGAAGACAGGACAAATTGAGAATCAAAACAAATGCTGTTCTAACATGAAGTCCTGGAGGCTAGCTCATTAACCTAGCTGTGAGATTCGTGTAGAAAGCTATCTAAAGGGCTAAGACAAACGGCGGAGGGTCTACTCGCCTCTCCCAGCCGTCCAATCACATGTGCACGAGAGCCTCCCTTCCATTTGTCTCCCTCTTCTCTAGCAATTACTGAAAGATAAGCTCTTCGGCAGCAGCACTGCTCTACATTAGCTGGATATGAAGCAAGAAAATCATCATAAGCCTGCCTTTTCATCATCGTAATTGAAAATACAACATTTCTAAATGGCAATGTGTTATAATAAAAAATCTGACTGGCAGCTCAGAAAAAGAAAAGCAACCGACTTGAAGGAAGCATGTGCTGTGTGCAGTTGTTCAGTTTGTCTTGTATGTGGTCAAAGAGGGAAGTGTGTCTATGGATAAACAGATAACACAAAGAGTAGGAAAGGGTTACAGAGCTGCTTTTTGACAGAATGTAAAAAAGTAAATACTTAGTCCTCTTAATAATTGAGTGAGACTCTCAGCAAAATCTGCTGGTAACAACTTCCAGGTGAGGTAACTTTCTTTTTCCGGGATAAGGAAACCTAATTCAGCTGTCCGGTTGGTAGTAAAGGAAGGGATTGCTCAGCTGTTTTATACTAAGCGATTTAATGCTGAAAATGACCAAAATATTCTAGCAATCCAGCTCCTCCAATTTTTGTTTAGAATTTCACTTGGCTTGTATTTTCATGAAAGATGAACATAATCTGTTTCTCAGCAGAATTTAAAGAATAGGCTTTTATTCTTCATCTGGAGTTCTAACTTTATAAATGGCTACAGACAAGATTGACTAATAGGTTTGGTTCTAGCGTGTGAATGTACAAATTAGAAATCAGAGTCTCCTAGGGTATTGGGCAGAAAAACAAGGTGATGTAGCTCAGTTTGGCAAACTAATTAGGACTTTGTTAGGTGCCACAATCAGAAACAAATAAAACTTCACTAAAATGTTAGTACCGAAAGCACAAACTTGCCTAAATTTTAAGTTTTAAATTCCAGGAGTGTGATTAGTATCAGGTGTACGACATAGTGATTCAGCATTCCCTACATCACCCAGTACTCATTATATAGTGCTCCTTAATCCCTATCACCTGTTTAACCCATGCCCCTACCCACCTCCCTTCTCATGACCATGAGTTTGTTCTCTAGAGTTCAGGGTTTCTTGGTTTTGTTTTTTTTCCCCCCTTTGCTCGTATGTTTTATTTCTTAAAATTCAACATAGGAGGGAAATCATATGGTACTTGTCCTTCTCTAATTGACTTATTTCACTTAGAACAATACTCTCTAGCTCCAACATGTTGTTGCAAATGGCAATATTTCATTTTTTATGGATCAGTAATATTCCATTGTGGGTATATATACCACCTCTTCTTTATCCATTCATCAATTGATGGATACTTGGGCTGTTTCCATAATTTGGCTACTGTAGATAATCCTGCTATAAACATGGGGGTGCCTGTGCCCTTTCTAATCAGTATTTTTTGTATCCTCTGGGTAAATACCTAGTAGTATAATTGCTGGGTCGTAGACCAGTTCTATTTTTAACCTTTTGAGAAAACTCTATTGTTTTCCAGAGTGACTGTACCAGATTGCATTCCCAACAACAGTGTAAGAAGGTTCCCCTTTCTCAGCATCCTTGCCAATACATGTTTCTTTTGTTGTTAATTTCAATCATTTTGACAGGTGTGAGGTAGTATCTTCTTGGAGTTTTGATTTTTATTTCCCTGATATTCAGTGATGTTGAGCATCTTTTCATATGTCTGTTGGCCATCCATATGGCTTCTTGGGTAGAAGACATAAATAGATGTTTATTCAATTTTTTAATTGGATCATTCAGCTTTTGGGTGGTTCTTATAAGTTATTTATATATTTTGGATACTAACCCTTTATCAGATATTTTATTTAAGACTTGACTAACTTTTAAAAAGCCATTTTAAGTATAAAAATACTTATGTACATATAAGTATTCTCAATGTGCTCTAATAGAATATTAGAAATAGAAAAAATGATAGATTAGTAAGATAAAACCAAGCTTTTGTCATTTTCATGGTTTAAATGAAGATCTTAAGAATTTACACAAATTTATCCAACTTATAGAAGAGGACTTCTAGCTGACATTAAATTATTAGCCTAAATATTGACTTACACTGTAGTTAAATTCTTTTCACGTAAAAACACAAAAATGTTGGGTCAAGAATGGATCATAAATGATGTTTCCCCAACACATGACAAAATGAACAATAAAAAAATCAGTCCAATCTCAACAGCCATGGCCAGAGTAAGAAAAGGATATAATTTAATATCATAAGCAGAAAGAGGTGAGCAAAGGAAGAAAATATTTTGGTATAGAGTTGTTCTTTTTTTAAAATACTTTTTAATTTATTTATTTGACAGAGACAGAGATCACAAGTAGGCAGCGAGGCAGGCAGAGAGAGAGGGGGAAAGCAAGCTCCCTGCTGAGCAGAGAGCCCAATTCGGAGCTCAATCCCAGGACCCTGAAATCATGACCTGAGCAGAAGGCAGAGGCCCCAACTCACTGAGCCACCCAGGTGCCCTGGCACAGAGTTGTTCTTAACCTAGCCTCTCTATTCCAGAAGTGGAATGGGTGAGACAACACAGTTCTTGGAACTATTACTAATACCTCCAAATTCACAGTAAAGTGAATGAAATGTTATCTTTTTGACTCTTCTAAATAATTAATGACTGCTGGGGAGTAACAGGTCAAATGGAAGATGCAGATGGGCTTACTGTAACTGAAAAAAGGCCAACGGAAATTCTCCCCATGGAATGGGATAGATACAAGTTGACTTGGTAGAAGACATCCTAGGTTAAAACATTTAATGAAATCTCAGAGAACGACCAGATCTACAGGCAGGGAACCCACATGGCCCTAAATTGGGCTCTCCTCCCCTCTACAGACAGGGAACCCACATGGCCCTAAATTGGGCTCTCCTCCCCTCCTTTGTAGGTTCAGTCTGCATAAAGGTAGGACACTAAGTACTTGCCTCACACTGGCTTATAGGAGAAAACTGGCAGTCTCAGTTGTAGTGAAAAGGATACACTAACAGACTACAGAAAAAAGGGCTTGCTGGAAATGCTTGTCTGTTATGCACAAGGTAAAAAAAATAAATGACCTGGCACCTATGCAAATTTCATTTAAGGGACAGAAGGAAAGTTAGGAGGGGAATAGGGGAAAGAGAATGGAGGAGGAGGGGGATTAACATTTACATTTAAAGAAAAGTGAACACAAGAACTAGTGGGAGTGGGGAGGGTAATTGGAAGATGTGTGAGTTCTAATTTCTTTAGCTTTTAAAGTTTGGAAGCAAATCAATAGTGTCTAAATTTTTTTTTTGTAATTAAAAATGACTTCATTTTAACTTTTAGAACCTCTTACTCTAAGGGACATTAGTGACCATTAATTTTCAGTTGCATTTTTTTCTTAAAACAAAATTAAATTTTTATGATTACGAGAGAAGGTTTGTGATCCAGGTTTCTAAAAGTATTTCTAGCTACTGATACCCATAAGCATGTACATATATGAAGTAAAATTCACAAATAATCACACTCACTGTGTGAGATGGACTCTTTCTATCACATTTTTTTCATCTTAAAAAGCTGTTAATATGTTATAACCTTCAGTTTGAAAAACACTGCAGTATACTTTGTTAACATAAGGTTTATGAATATAGGCAAAAAGTTTTCAACTGCCTCAATTTGCGTTTAAATTAGCATAACAAGGAAACAGTAATTGTTTTGTCTTTCCCATGAAAGTGTCAGGAAAAGTCTGCCACATAATGGCATTTCAGTCATAGAGGAGTTAGTAAATCTGAGTACAGAAATTCTTAAAATACTGTGCAGTGCTAAGTAGAGGGTTAAATTTTCTTACCTCTGAATCACAGTAGAGTGGAGGTGAGTTTATGGAACAGCACTTGGAGGCAAAGTCTGAGCGCTTGTCAATCAGCCCTTGGAGTTCCATGGCGCTAGCATCAGGCAATTGTGCTTTTAATTGCTCTGCTAGTCTGAAAGACCATGTTTATATAAGGTTTTATTAGATGTATTTTATAAACCTTTCTGTTGCAAGATGATTACTCACTGCAGGTCTCTTACAATTAAAAAAAGGGGGGGAAATAGTTCTTAAATTTCAGATCTGTGGAGTGATTTTTGGCAACTCAATTCGAGGTTAGAAAGTGAATCTCCATCTCTTTTAAGAGATGAGAGTAAACATACTCTAAAAGTGAACATACAATTCATTGCTGGATTTGAATTCCTGTCTTTCCCCTTTCACTTGCTCAAGTATATTAACATGGATCCTTCCTCTCCTATTCTTCCTGACTTTTCATCTTCTCTCCAGGACTAGATTGCAAGTTCCTTAAAGAGTATTTCCTTCATGAGACTTTATGCCACTTTAATACTTTTTCTATTCTCTATTTTATACAATTTCCCCTTCAGTGTGCTTACTTCTCAACTGGCTATATTGGATAAACACAAAGAAGGTCAGAAACTTTGACTCTTGTTAGCTCTACTATCACTTAACTTTCCATCTAGCTCCCAAGAGAGTGCTACGACTTGAGTTCTCAGGATTGGGTGTAATAATCTTGGTATCTCTTGACTCTTATAATGGGCAACTCAGCCTGGTTTTATGACCTTCTCTAGGAACTACTTGCCAGCCTAGTTGTAGGCAGTGGGAGGTGGTAGAAACCCAAAATTGTCTAGTTGAGGCAAGGTGGGTGCTGGGAAAGGATAAGAGGATGAGGGGGCTAGTTGACTCCTAAAAGCATTACTGAAAGTAGTTGGTCCCAAGTTGGAAGAGGAGGCAAGTCAGAGCAGAAGGAACTCAGAGAATGGAGAAAGAAAAAGTGTGGATGTGTGTGTGTGTGTGTACCCTTGTGCAGGATTTCAAATACCTGGATGCAATTGTCTCAGCCTTTGATTTCATAACCCCAAATGTCAGTTCTATTCCATTGTTATTTTTAATATATTGAATTATATAAATTGTTAGTTGCCCAGTACAACCCTGGAGTACAAAATTTGTATTATCTATTTAATGTTATTCTATACTATTTTCTGATAATTGAGAAATAAGCATTTTGAACTTAAGGTTTTCACAATTTTTCATTTTCTTTTAGAGTTTTGCTAAAGTAGGTTTCATGGGGGTCATTGAAGGAGGTGACCTACTTTTGGGATTCTTATGTCTTTTTGTGGAGCTCTATTTGTGCTTGTTTTAGGCCTGTGTTGGTTAAGGTGATTTGAAATGGATCTAAGAAATCTATTTAATGAAGTTGGGAATGCCATGGATCTTTAGGAACACGTAAAATTCCTTTCACTACAGTGGCCTTTCTTCTCTTACTTGAGAAACAAGACTATTGACTCACGTACAGCATGACTGATGATTAGTTATTTTCAATTTGTAAAGAACACATGTCGGTCATGAGTGGTACTACACTTGATGGAAAGTTTGTGTTGTCTTGTCAGACCCAATATGCCGTAAAGTTAGGTAACCTTTTTCGGAAGTTTTCTAGTTCCTCAATTATGTGTGGGGACATCTATCTACGTAAGCTTTAGGGCAAGAATGTTGATAAAGTTTGGGCTAATTTGTTGTTTTTTGAATCAAGTTCCTGCAGATCTTGTAATTCCTACTTCTGTGGCTGTGTTTCTAATTTACCTCCCACCTGATGCACATGACTTTTTTTTTCCCCTCTGAAAAGGACTTCCTTTCTTCCTACATAGATACTAGATTCTTCTCTTCTTTTCTTAATGCATATTTTGTATATATGTGTATTTTTTAACAAAATTTTTTTTATTTTTATATGAACATATAATGTAACCCCACCCCCCTCTCCCAATACCCCTCCCCCACACCCCCCTCAGTTTGTTTTATGACATTAAGAGTCTCTTTTGGTTTGTCTCCCTCCCGATCCCATCTTGTTTCATTTATTCTTTTCCTACCCCCTTAACACCCACCCCTGTTGCATCTCCACTTCCTCATATCAGGGCATCTCTTCTTTATCTTAATCTTCAACTCTACTTTCAAACCACAATACCAAACTATTATTGACAAATGTGGGGAAAACAGCCAAAAATGTCCCTTACTTTTTCTTATACTCAGTAAAAGTGTTTTCTGAATAATCTGCACATAGTTTTTGTCCCTTCTCAATGAAAGAAGATAATTCCTTTTTCAGTTGAGGGCCCTGTAAGAAAACAATTACATACAAAATTACTTGTCATGAAGCATTGTTCTGGGAGACATTAAATCAGAATTTTGTTTACTGTATTAGGATATGTGTTTATTATCTACATCAGACATTGGCAAACATTCTCTACATAAGGCCAGATAGCAAATATTTTTGGTTTTGTAAACTATATATAGTTTCTTTTGTAATTATTCAACTCTGTCAATATGGCACAAAAGTAGCTATAAACTATACGTAAACAAGGAGTAAGGCTGTGTTGTAATGAAACTTTATGAACACTGAATTTTGAGTTTCACATTTTTGTCATAAAATTAAAAGCAAACCATTTAAAAATAGAAGACCATGCTTTGCTCACAGGTTGTACAAACATAGGCACTGGGTCAGATTTGGCCCTTGAGTTACAATTTTCCAACCCTTGACTTCTACCAAGGGTGCTAAAGAAAATGGTAAGGAGTGGTACCTGAGCATTCATACAGCCAGTAGCATCTCCAGAGTCACAGCATTCGGCAAGGCTTTTCAAGGTTGGCTCAAGTATTTTACTGAGGAATACTTCTGGAAGATGAGTTCTCCTACTTAATTCAAATGCATACCTGGCATGAGAGGAGAAGGAGAGAATATTCTTTAACATGAGTAGATTGGTGTATGTGTGTCATGTTTGAAATTGGACCTCTGTTATAAAGGCTGATCACTTGGCTTCTAAATCTTAATAAAAATAAATAAAAGATTTAGGTACAACTGACTCCAAATCAACAGGTTTGGAATTAATAGTCTCATCAAAATGCAAATTATTAATAGTTGCTTTGGAGATACTCAGATTAGTTAATACTGAATTAAAGCTTTATGTGTGCTTTACACATACACACACACATATTCTATATAAACCTATCTATTTCAAATGCATATGGAACTAGCCTTGTGTAACTATGATACAATAAACACTACATAAAGCATCAAGTAGGTTCCTTGAATGGCTTTTCTGTGAAAGTAGATTTGTGCGAATCCTTCCATTGTCTTATTCCATTGCCCTCTTTGCATTTGTGAAAGTATTTAGACAAATATAAATTAGTCTAAAGTTAGTCTGAACTCTCCTCTCTAATATTGGTAGTTTTCTGACCCGTTAATCCATCCTACTTGTGAACTATTTCTATGCCATGGGTATGCACATATTCGTAGTTTATGCAGCTCATGGTCTGTGCAACATATGGCATATTTTAGTTCTTTGTTGGATGAAAAGAGACGAATGGGAAGAAATGGCAAACCTTTAATTTGTCATTTAATGCTAGTGAATATCGATACTGTCAAGAAAGTATTACTCTGATCAACTCTACTCACTGATCTATGGCTTTGGTGTTCCCTTTATCACATACGTCTGAATTTGTAGGCAACTCAATGGCTGGTAGCTCAGGTGTTGGAGCGGCTGGCATGAAGTAAGTGCACACAAACACGTCCATGGGCGTTTTTTCTAGACAGCAGTCCTTAAACTTAGAATCCTTTGTGGATAAGTTGTCACAGACTTTTACTGTGTATTCAGGCAGCTATAAAAGCAATTGTGAGTTTGTGCATTGTTAGTTTCCTGGTTGGCCTCATAAAAATAAGGAAGGGTTAGGGAGACTTACAAACCCTGGCATGGTATATAGGAAAGTTTTTAAGTCAGATTATAGAAAAACACCTATTATCCCAGACCTGTTTTCTTAGTGGAAAAAGACCAGGCAATACTACATACCTGTTTCTAAAGAAGTCCACAGACTTGGAGTAACCTTTATATAAAGCAACTCTTCAAATTCCTATCTACTTGGAAGGATTATATAAATGAGAAATGGTGGGGAAAAAAACTGACACAGTTTATAACAGGTATAAACATAAGCAGTTTCCAATAATCTAATGGTTACAATATTGTTCAGTAGAACTTAATGATGAAGTGATCTGTATCTATACTGTCCAATACTATTGAGCATTTGAAATGCAGCTAGTGGGGCACCTGGCTGGCTCAGTTGGTAGGGCATGTGGCTCTTGATCTCAGGGTGGAGAGTTCCAGCCTCATGCTGGGTGTAGAGATTACCTAAATTTTAAAAAGAATTTTTATTTTTATTTATTTATTTTTAGAAGATTATACTTACTTATTTGACAGAGCGAGACAGCAAGAGAGGGAAAACAAGCAGGGGGAGTGAGAGAGGGGGAAGATTCCTCCTGCTGAGCAGGGAGTCTGATCCCTGGGATCATGACCTGAGCTGAAGGCAGACGCCCAATGACTGTTATAATTTTTAAAAGAAATTAAAAAAAAATGACTAGTATTACCTAGGGATTGAAGTTTAAATACTAAGTTTTAGAAATCATAATTAAGTTAAATGACTTGTTTAATTATAATTAAACTGAATTGGGCTGTGCAGGTAGAGTAAGATCTCAGGAGTTAGATGATCTTGTCCTTGTGTGTGGACTTTGCTTCTTACTAGTTGTAAAACTTCAAATTACTCATCCTGGTTAATCTTGTTTCTTTATCTATAGAACGGAGTTAACAATACACTTAAATTTCATAAGGATTCATTGAGTTGATGTATGTGGGAAGCAACCTAGAGTGCCTACCACTCAGTACATGACCCATGATGAAGATTCTCTTACCTCCTTGGCCATGCAGTCCTCAGCGGTAGACTCACAGCACTTGGAGAGGACTGTGTTGATCTCTTCAGCGAGTGGCAAGACATCTTCCAGTTCAGCAGTTGGCACTTTCTGGGCTAATTTTATGAGATGGCTAAACGGTTAAAAATGAATTGTTAGCTTACCCACATTCTGGTTTCTTAGTTTCATTATGAACCTACAATCTGGAGGAATAATGCCATAGTTTCAACTCTTTGCCCTCAATAGCTGCATGGAACACATCTGTTGTGTGTGATGGATCCCATGGGCTAGAGCCACTATTCAAAATTCAGTGATCCCTAAGGCATCCTATTTTAAGCCTGATATGCAGCTTTTCTTCTTGCCAGATTTACCTACTCAAAGCATGCCTTTAAAATGTTAGATCTAAAAGAGCAATAAAGCACTAATGTCCCTGTTCATAAGGACAATGTCCTATTTTTGTGGCCCCTCCTTGTACTTCTAAAAATGGTTTATAGGGGCACCTGGGTGGCTCAGTGGGTTAAAGCCTCTGCCTTTGGCTCAGGTCATGATCTCAGGGTCCTGGGATTGAGCCCCGCATCAGGCTCTCTGCTGAGCAGGGAACCTGCTTCCTCCTCTCTCTTTGCCTGCCTCTCTGCCTACTTGTGATCTCTGTCTGTTGAATAAATAAATAAAATATTTTAAAAAATGGTTTATAAATGATTTAGAAACTACAGATTAGAAAAAAAAAAA
>ML099184.1:0-66527 GCA_003697995.1 Taxidea taxus jeffersonii
GGTTCAGCAGAGAGGCAACAAGACCAGACCTGCATTTCTAAAAGGTCATTCTGCCATCTGGTGTGGAGAATGCACGGAGGAAGAAAAGGTGCTGGGGGAAAAGCAGCAGCGGGAGCACAGGTGGGCCTGGACCTGACTTGTCCTCACTCCCCTCTGGCCTAGCATCGGACCCACACAGAGCAAGTGCTCAGGGAAGAACTCCCGAAACAGAGCTGAGTTCCTATAATTTTCTGGATACAGGACTGGGGGGTCAGTAATAGGTAGGAATGGGTACTAAGTGAAAGGTCAGCAAACCAGAAGTCCCTTGGGTAGGCGTGGCCCTCTCTCGGGCCCCTCCGGGTGGCCTGGGAGGTGCTTGGGTGGCCCCTGGCCTTCACAGCACCACTGTCTGAAGGGCTTCCTGTTAGACCTGGCCCCAGTTCCCTATAGTCCACTTCCCCAATTTAAATAGGAAGTGGCAGTGTCCTGGGTTTGAGGGTCCCCCGACTGCCACCCAAGATCGGCGGCCAGGCCTCCACAGACAAAGCAGCAGCCAGCGCTGTGCCCTTCTCTGTCTCATTCACTGGGACATCACATAAAAGTTCATTTGGCCAAAGGATGCTGTTTCTGCATGGGTGAAAGAAGCCCGGACCTACGCTATTCAGTCCCTCGAGCATTCGTAGAGCAGAGCGCCCATCGCGGACCCACTGGTGAGCCAGACCCAGCTGGCTACCTTTGGAGGCCGAGCGGAAGCCAGGCTGGGATCAAGGAATGGAGATCCTCTGTCTCTGACTGAATTATTTCAGTGTTCTGTTCTCTGGCCAGAAAGGACGTGAAAGGGGATGAGAAGGGATGGAGAAGCTATAAGCAACTCTACATATGGTGAGTATCTCACACACATAATTCCACTGACCTCCCACAGCATCCCTGTGAGATTAGAGCCAGGCCCATCCTGCAGGCTATAAAGCTGAGCTCAGAGAGGATACGTGGGAGGCAAGACAAGCTGGGGCTCAAACCCAGACCGGCCTACATCAAAACTCATGCTCCACCCAGAAAAGGTCAAAGAGCAGGCAATCCCCTTACCTAAGAAAGAGAAGAAAAGGGAATAATAGACCTTGTCCTTAAGAAATTCTATCGGGAGGGAGAACCTAGGTGATTTCCAAAGGACAGAGGGTTACATCCTAGTGTGGAACTTCAGGGAAGGTGGGGAGACTGTGGACTGGCATAAGACTGGACTTCTTGTCCGCTAGCAGGAGAGACCATCCTGGAAATCTTGCAGAAAGTAGACCCGTCCATGGCCTGCATGGGGCCTGCAGTGCTTCAGAGCCTACAGGCAGAAGGCAGGGCTGGATGCACCCTGGGGGAGCAATTTGGTGTGTCAGAAACCCTGCCAATCTTCAGGAAGAATCCCTTCCCTTTCAGCTGGCCCCCTGCTGCATCCATCTCTGGCTGCAGGGAACCTCCACCCCCTTGGCTCTCAGAACCCACTCCACTCCCAAGACACTCCTCTCCCTGTCATCTCCCTGTCTTCTGATTCCTTTCTGCCTGTTCCTCCTCCCTCTTGGGTGCCATCTTGGTCTCCATGGTGGGCTACCCAGCCCATCTCTCTCCTCACCAAGTCCCTCCTCATTCATGTCCCCAGGTGAACCTGCCCTCTCAGAACTTAAAGTCGAGGGCACACCTAGCAAATGTGGAACCAAACAGAACAAATTCACAATAGAAAGCATCACAATCATAGACTCCAAGATCCCTAAAGGGAAGGAGCCTCAAGAAAGCTCTGGATCCAGTCACTGCCTTCATGAAGGCCCATTTTACAGATGTAGCAAATGAGGCCTCATAAGTTGTCGACTTTCCAACTGTCACACAGTGGGTATAGAATAAGGAGGACTTAAACTCGGGTTTAATGTCTTCTGTTACTTAAGATGACATACGGGTCAGGGCATCCAAAGGCATGGAAGACAAGACTGGACAAGGAGAGGGGTAACTTCTCTTTATGAGGTAGGGGCAGAGGGGACTCAGGTCTGGAGAGGACCATAAAGAGAGGTCAGAAAGGGGAGGTGGCCCTGCTGGGGAGGAACAGGGAGGCAGTTCCTGGTTGCTATAGTACCTTTGTCGTCAAGAACAAGGGATAATTTGATTGAACCGATGAGTCACCTGGCATTTGAAGCGTAAGGCCAACCTACCAGGGCCATCCTCCGGACCCTATTAGACAAGGCCTGGTGCAGGAGAACGGGAAGCAGGGAGCCCCACCCTAAAGCTTCCTCCCTTGCCCAGAATCAGAACGAGAGTGCAAGACAGTCAATGTGCATGGAGATGAGGATAGAAACACACAGGGACACAGACAGAGAGCATGAGCCGTGTGCTGGAGAGAAACCAGAGCCAGGGAGTCTACAGGACGTCCTCTGGGGCTGGGACAGGTGCCCCAGCAGTGACAGCTGCCAGCCGCCCGGGATGATGGGAACACAACAGGTGCAGAGGCGGGGGCGGAAACTGAAAGGGAATCTGAGAAAACAGCCTGGAGTTGGCCGCCCCTCCCAGACCCTGGGCCCCGCGCCAAGCAGCCCTTTCTCAGACCCTCCAAGACACAAATACACCTACGCCTGCTCCCAGGGCCAGCCTAGCCAGCCTGGACCAGACAGAAGGGTCACCATTCATGCCAGGCAGAAAGGACGGAACAAGGAAGAAACCAGGCTTCAAATCCCAGGACAAAGTGTGCCAGATGGAGCCCACACCCTCAGAGCCCCTACCCGGAAGCAAACATTTGCCTATGATAAGACTTATGTCACCGGCCAGGGAGGGTGGATGGATGCCCTCCCCCGCTTGTGCAGGCTGGAAGCTGAGAAAGGCAGGCTCTACCACCACATGACCGGGCAAGCTACTGAGCTTCTCCAAGACCCTGTGCTTGGATCAACCAGTAATAGTAACGATTGCTGTCGATGTTGTTGTTCAGAGACCCTGAGAGCCCAGGAATCCAGGTAGTACCGAGAGGGGCCAAGGATGCTGCCCAGCCTCAGCAAGGAGAGACATAGGATGCAGAGTATGGAGACAGCTCTAAACATAAACGTCACACCAAGGAAAAGAAAGAGAGGACTTCCTTCAGAGACAGCCCCATCTCCCCCATCAGGTTAGCATCACTTGCTGGGCATCGCTCCCCGGCACCTGGCACCCGCACCGGCACTGGCAGGGGCTGTACACGCCTGATTGCACGCATGCCTGAAATGCAAATGCCATCTTGGGGTGCTGAGTACCAGCAGGTTCTTCTAAGGAAGCCGATTCAACATCGTCCCTTAGGCAGGTGCCCTGTGTCTGTTCCAGGGATCACCAGTGATAAATGGCCAGGGCCTGAATTTGTAAGGTGCTCCCTCAATTACAGCCTTGCTAAGGAGGGTGAGGAAGTGCAGACAAGGAGACATTTAGGGGAGGAGGTAAGACAGAGAGATGAGGCCCAGGGTGACACAGAAGACAGCCTACATGTGCTGGAGCAAGACACGAGCCTCACCCCTCCGAGATGTACGCGTACCCAACTGATCCTGCCAGGCCTGTCCGGATTACGAGAAAAGCTGGCAGCTGAGAACAGAAGGTTAAATCCTTTCTCTGCAGGCAGAGACCACCCTCCCCCACATCCTCACCAACACACACACACACACACACACACACACACACACACACACACCTTTAGACCCCAGGACTCAGCCAGAGCTCATGGTGCCCACCCCTTCTGGAACCCAGCCCCCCAGCCAGCTGAAGCCACCCCCAGTCTGGGAGCCCCCACCCTCCTGCCTCTAAGGAGTCTGCTCTCAGGCTCTCTCCTGCTTCCTGCCCCTCCCAGGTCCAGCTTAAGGAGGAAGGGCAGCACCCAGGACCAGCTGGCTCAGCCCCACCCCCACTTCTGTGCCCTGGCCCTGCCCCCCGCCCCCCCGCCCACTGCAGACCACCCATTCCAACAGCCGGATTCCAACTTCGGACACTAGCAGGTAGGTGGGTATGACAGTAGGGACCGCCAGGGGCCAGGCCCCCGGGGCTGGGGCGCTCCCAACAGGGCCACCGCAACCAGTTCCCACTGAGCTGACATCAGTAAACGCTACTCGCTGTGGCCACTTAATCGCATGCGTCTACACTGGGCAGCTTCATACGTGGTAGTGGAGAGCAGGCTCCGGAGCCAGGCTGCCTGGGTTCAAATCCTGGTTCCAACACCTACGAGGTATCGATCTCCTCTTCTGAAAAGGGGGTTGATGATAATGGTGCCTGCCTCAGAGGGCTCGGGGGGCGGGGGGTGAGTTCACACACACAGGGTGCTCAGAACAGTGTAGGAGGCAGAGGAGCACACACCCGACAGGTGAGAAACGGGGACACAAGTTGGGGCATGGTAGAGTGGGATCTGCCCGCAGGTCAGCTGGCCTCTGGGGCCTGCCCTCATAAGCACTGTGGGGTGCTCCTCCCAGGATGGGGGGCAGTGCCTCCCGGCCAACCAACAATAACAGGTACAGCCTCAGTGAGGACAGGGCCTGGTGACAACACGGGACCCAGGCCAGATCAGGGTGTGGGAGTGGAGCTAGAATCTAGGAAGCCATTCAGCAGAGTGGAGAGAATAAGCTGAGTCCCAGGGGCCATCTGAGAGCAAGTGAGGACCAAGGCCTCAGAATCCCAGCCCAAGAGAGAGAGACGCCCCTACGAGAGGTGCTTTTCCAACTGCCCGAGGGCCTCTGCCCCTCAGAACTCCTTCATCCCGCCAGGGCGAGCTGCCTCCCACTACCCACCATGATCGCCGACACAGTTCCCCTGAAAAGCCTTCACTCCTTCCGCAGGGGGCCCAGCACCTCTTCCTCCTATAAAAATCAGGCAGGAATTAAGACAAGTACCCAAGTCAATTAAGAAAACCATATCTGCTGCCAGCATCTTGAAACACCTGCTCTGGGCAAGCAAAGGAAAGCACTGGAACTCAGTGGCCTAGATGGGGGAATGGAGGCTCAAACAGGCTGGCCACCGTGTCCCAGTCACACAGCTAATACACAGCAAGGTTGGGATCTGTCTGCACGGCCCCCAGACATGGGGCCCCAAGCCCTGGCCTCTCCCCCACAGGGCCTCTTGGAATAACAACCTAGCTCGTCACTTTCACCAAAACTGTACTAGATCTGCAAAAACATTTGGTCCCATCCGGCAGAAACTCACCCCTTTTAAGAGAAGAGAAAAACAGGCTCAAGGAGATGGAAATGAACTACCAAAGCCAGAAAGTGCCAGAGCCAGCCCAGAACCTCGATCTCAGACTCAGGAGCCTGAGCTCCGGGGCTTTGTCTATGACACAGTGCTGTCCTGAGAAAAGCCCCCTGCAATGAAATAAGCATGGCATCATTCGGGGGGCCCAGGGCGGGCGCAGGCACAGATGTAAGAAATTGCTGATCCCAATGTCAGCTACCTCTGGCCTTTTAGCAGGTATCCCCGCTGTACATCTAAGCACTCGCCCCCATCAGGGTCTGGGCCCTCTCCCACACTGGGAAGCTCTGAGTTCTGGGAGCCAGAGCTTTACACCATATATGTGTCCCAAGGGGCAGGGCAGACGAATGCAAGGAGACACCAGGTTTCCCAGGCCCTGAGACACAAATGCTCTGAAAAGACAAAGGGAAAGGCAGGTGCTTTTCAGCAGTAGAGGGGCTCAGTTTGGCTCTGAAACAGGAGCCAAAGTGAGTGACTAAGCTGAGGTCCAGTCACTGAACTAGGCCAGCTCTGTGCCCAGCCCCAGGGGCCCTGCCCTGAGCACAGCAGACATGGGCCACACTAGCCTCAGAGTACAGGACGTCACCACCAGGCCAGGAACCTAAGTCTATTTGGGGCCCCTTGGAGAGGCTGGTGGCTTTCCAGCCTACTAAGCCTATGAAGGAATTCTGGTCCCCAAGACTGCACCTGCAGCTCTAGGCCCAGATGGAGTCCCCAATCCCAGCCCCAGACAGCCTCACATCTCAGCCTCAGGAAGCCCCACAAACAGGGGTTCTTAGTCCCTAAAGGCGTGGGGACCATGAGAATGTGGCTGGCTCAGGGCTGGCAGCCCTTCCCTCTGGAGCCAAAGCTCAGATATGGCTGGACCAAAGGCAGCTGCGGGGACTGTGGTCTTCCAGCCTAAAGAACAGCCCAAGAAGTGCAGAAATGACCACAGGGTGAAGATAATGACAGAAAACCCATTTTCCTCCCTGCAGCTGCCCCATCTCCCAATTTGCACTGCCATCTTTTGCTCTCTCCTTCCTTTCCTCTTTTTCTAGTAAGGAATCTCAGGCTCCTCCCCCAAGATGCCACAGGCTTCAGGGGCTACTTTCTCCCTCCCTCCTTCCAGCTGCTGGAGCCCAGGGTCAGGCAGGCCACGAGAGACCCCAGAAATGCACAAAGTCACCTCTCCAGCAAGTTTAGAGAAAAAAGCCCTCCCTGGGAGTCAGGGCTCCTGAGTTCCAGGCTGGTCCTGTGGTCTGTGGGAAAACTTCATAAGGCTTGGGAAGATCTGTAGAGGCCTGCTTGGGTTCAGGGAGACTCGGGGAGAGTGGACCCTTTTAGTGTCTATAGAGGTTCCTCCCTCCTAGCAGGGGTAAGGGCTCCAGAAGGTGGATTAATGCAGATCCTGGGTTGGACCCCACTTCCAGGCAGATGGGAGCAGGGATCTCTCCCTCCCCATTGGCACCCCTCCCTTCTCTACAACAATGCCCTGCCCCTCACACCTTCTACCCTGCCTAGCCACTGCTCCTGCCCAGAGGGGAGCTCCTTGTCCTCAGGGCCAATGAAGGGAGGTGATTACATTAGCCTCTGTTGGGGAATCTATTTTTACTAGTCCTAATGTCACCTCCACATTTTACCGTATGACTTTGGATAAATCCCCTCTCTGAGCCACAGTTTTCCCATCTGTAAAAGGGAGGCACTGGACACATGCATCTTTAGCTCTGAACCAGGATTTTCCTGAATCAGAGCTATGGGGCAGGGGGACCATTTGGCAGAAGGCAATTAAGAATTCCTCCCTCCCTGTCACTTTCTACCAAGGTCTGGTGGATAGCCAAGGATGGGTGAGGATGCTTTCAGCTGGGTGTCACTGTTTCTCCGTCCTCTTCCTGCCCCCACCTGGCATGGGTACATCCCCCAGGTTCTACTAGCCAGGCCAGAAGTCTGGTGTCATCCTGGACTCCCCTGTTTGAGCAGTCACTGTGTCCTTCTATAATCTATCCTCTGGCTACTCCCGAAGTTCAGGCCGCCAGCATCAATCCGATCTGGACAATTCTTCCCACAGCCTTTGGCCACCCATTCCTCTTCCTCAGGGCTGCCAGGCTGACCTTTCTGCCTGACTAATCTAGCTGGGTCACTGTCTGGCTGAGAGCCTACAGTAGATAAACTTGACCCTCCTTTGGGATCATTCAAGATTCTCTGTGAGCTTGCCCCAGCACATATGTCTGGCCTCACCTCCTATGCCATACCCCCAGACCGAGTACCTACACCCCATGCACAGGAACCACACAGAGGGTGCCTGGGGGGCTTAGCTGGTGAAACGTCTGCCTTCAGCTCAGGTCATGATCCCAGGGCCCTGGGATGGAGCCCCTTGTTGGGCTCCCTACTCAGCAGGGAGCCTGCTTCTCCCTCTGCCCCTCCCTCCTCCATTCATGCTCATTCTCACTCTCGCTCTTGCTCTCTCTCAAATAAATAAATAAAATATTTAAATAAGAAAAAAAGAAGAACCACATGTCTACTTGAACATGGTGCCATGTACGCTGTGTGTCACATGGACGTGGCCCTTCGAGCTCTGCTCCTCTCCCTGGAAGGTTCCTCAGACACTCTGACCTCACCTTCGTCTCTCAGCATCGAGGGCCCTCTCCCCTAAGATCATCCTAACACCCCAGGGCAGATGGGACCTTCATCCTCCAAGACCTGTCCAGCCCTTCGTGCAGCCCAGCCCTGAAATGATGGAGGAGGGCCCCCTTCCACACTGGGACAACCAAAGGGCAGATGTTTTAGCTCTGGATCCCCAGCACCTACATGTGGGCACTGGGTAGTACATGAAGTATATCTTATGAAGGAAGAATGAAAAGAAGGAGAGGAGGAGGAGGAGGAGGAAGGGAGGCCAGGACTGCTGGTGGGTGGTCTTTATTGGGCCCCATGTGCTCCTTATCCAGGCTCCAGAGAGCATCTGTAAGGTCCCCCTCCCAGCCATGATGCCCCAGGTCCCCGCAGACACAGTGGTAGCAGAGGCTGACAGACTGCCTGGCCCCTGACCTCAGAGCACCCCCCCACCCCCACCCCCACCCCCGCCGAGGCAGTGTTCCAGGCTCCCTCACTACAATGGGCAGCACCAGCCAGAGATCAGCTCATTCAGAAAGAATCAAGCCCAGAAGCTGAGCAGCCAGGTGTGTCCTGGAACACAAAGGAACCAGAGCCTTATCTGACCATGCTGCCCTCCCTGGAGGCAGCAGGGGAGAACCAGCAGCCCTCAGCCAGGCAGGCAGGACTGCAGAGGCGATGCTAGAAGCCCTGTGCCAGGCTGTCTCACGGCTCTCACTCTCGCTCCTGGAGGCAGGTGGCAGGGGGATGCGCCCCTCCAAGTCGTTTGCATAAACCATCTACAGCAGCACATTCAAACCCACGCTTCCAAGAAGAAAAAAAGCCCACGGCCATTGCCTATGGCTTCCTGGTCTGCTGTTTTTTCCTTCTCTTTTGTTTTTTTATTTTAACGGCAGGAAGTCATACTTCAGGGAGATCACTCCCCTGCTCCTGGCAGCACCCAAGCTAAATTTTCCCTCCAAACTGAGGGAGGAGGATGAGCAACCATCCTTCAGGTGTCAGTGACTTACAGCTTGCAAAGTCTGTGAGCATCCATGAGCTCGCTCCATCTTCCTGGGAATGGTGGGAGGAGGCCCCTGCCGGCCCCCATTTACAGACGGGGAAAGTGAGGCCCAAAGAGGTTGTAACTTGCACAAGCCACATGGAAGTAGTAAGAGCCTGTAAAGAACCCTGTGGCTGCCTCCCCAGCACCCATTCTACTCCAAATTGATAGTGGCTCTCCACCCCGGGTGCTCACCAGCATCGCCTCAGGAAGGTATTAAATGCTTAGTTCCCACGCCAGACCAAGTAACACAGAAACTCTGAAGACAGACCCAGGCATGGGTGTTTCTGAAAGTTCTCTGGGTGGTTCTAATGTGCAGCCAGGGTGGCAATCCACTGGTATAAGCCGATCACCATCATATAAAACCATGGTTCCACTCCGTTTGCCAGGGCTTGAGTCAAGAACTGCCACGTGGCCCACTTTGGGCCAATGACACTTAGTGGAAAATCTGCCAAACTCCTCTTGCTCCTCATAAAAAAGCCTAAGAGACAGGTTGTTCTTCTTCCTCCAAATATTGTTGTGTCTAGTTGTGATTCCTGGGACAGCCATGGTCATGTCACTACCAGCCCAGAAGGAAGCCAACCCATGGATGGCAGAGCAGAGATGGCACGTACCTACTTCATCCTTGACTACATCCTTGATGGAAATCCACCCACCCCTGGACTTCCTGTGATCTGAGATGGTGTGGCTCCTCATTTTTTAAGCCAGTCCCGGACAGCATTGCTACTTGCAACAACAGCCCTAAGACACAGCACTCACCTTCCTCGTCCCCCGCCCCACTCATCCCCTCTCAGATCTTCCACCATAGGAAGCACAGCCAACTGAGGGCAGCAGCTCTGGAACTCTGACATCCATCCCAGTCATTGCCCCATGGCCAAGCCTCCCATCCCTGCTCCCAGCCAATGACCGAGTGGGGCAGGGATATAAAGGCAGGCTCATTCCTGGGAGAGATGGCACTTCTCTGACCAGCAACGTGGCTTGGGCTTGCGGACTCCCCACGGGTTTGTAGAGCTTGCCTGAGAACTGACTGCAGTCTAAAATACTTCCGCCAAACTTTCTGCCATCCCTCTCCTTCACTGAAGGTCACACTTGCATTGAGGTCTGATGATTCACCCAGGCTCTCCCCACGTCTTCCCTAGTTTTCCTCACACAGGTATTTCCTCTGGTAATTTTTTAAAATAACTTTTGCATGTTTAATCTTCTCCTGATGTTCTGCCTAACTGTTCAACACATGACCCACCTAACACTTGACCTTGACCACTTCATGCCTGGACCACCATGAAAGCCTCCTAAGTGGTCCACCCACTTTTGAGTCCCCCCCCCCCAACCCCATCCACACACAATCCTTCCTATACAAACCTGCTACTTCCTTACTCAAAAGCGTTCACTTGTTTCTTATTTCTTACACCATCAAGTGTAATTTCCCCAGCCTTTCTTTACAGGTACTGCTGACTTTGACCTGCCCCACAGGCCAGCCCTGGCAAAGGACTGAAATTCATCCCTTTTATTTCACTTACATCCCTGGAGAACTTCCCCATGGGGGACAATACTGGCTATCTGCAGGGCAGAAGTGTCTGGCACGGCCCATGACCAATAAACACCGAAACTGCCCTAAATCTGATGACTAACGCCACCCATTTCCACAGATGCTCCTCAATGTCAAAGCTTCCCTCGGTCTCCCCTTCCTTTACCCCTCAATGGAATATATACCAAGAGAAATACATTTCACATACAGACAACCCTCCACCAACAAGAAGTGAATTCTCTCAAAGACTGTTATAATAATGAAAATTATTAGTATTCATGCAACAACATGAAGAGGAGGGTGATAGAGGTGAAGATAACTATATAGATGGAGGGAATAGCAGTACTGATGACGGTAAGTATGAAGAGTACCAAAGCAGGAATAAATACTGTAACAGTGTGATCTCAATGACATAAATATATATGCAGAAGAACTGACTTCCCCTTGATCCACTACCATATTAACCAAATTCCTTTAGAAACTGCATTTGGTTGTTAGTTACAAAAACCAGAAATAATGTGGATTCTTTACACACTGAAGGTGTTTTCTCTCACAGAGAAGAAGTCTGTAAGAACATAGTCCAAGGCCAGTATGTCAGCTCAGTAGTCATCAGGGACCTAGGCTTCTTTTATCTTTCTATATTCCACATAACACTGCAAGTTTGCTTCATGATCCAGGATACCTGTTGATGCTCCAGCCACCTTGTCCACATTCTAAGCAGGAAGCAGGAGGAGCATGAAAAACCAAAATCAAAGGACCTACACAAGCCATCTGCCCCTCTTTAAAGGAAATTCGCTTGAAGTCTGCCCAACAGTTCAAATTTACACTCATTGATCAGAATGTAGTCCCATGGCTACCCCGTGCTGCAAGGGAAGCTGGGATATGTAGTCTTCTCATTGGACACATCATCATCTCAAATAAAAACAGGATCCTCGGCCATTATGATGAGCTCCATTCCCTCTGGAAAACATAATGAGGGACGCCCATAGCACAAAGACTCTTCAAAACAGGTGTGTGTGGGGGGTCCTTCCTGGTGTCCCTGCATATCCTTCTGTTCCCCCAGCTGAACTATATGCTCAATATGAGCCAGTGTGTTGTCCCTGAACTTAGTTGTGACAGGTTGGTATGCCAGGAAACTATGTAATATATTTAAATGTCATCTAAAATGTATCGAAAGTCTCTTTAAAGAGAATGAGAAGACAAGTCACAGACTGGGAGAAAATGACTGCAAAGTACATATTTAATTGAGAATCCAAAACATATAGAGAAGTCTCAAAACACAAAAATAAAGAAACAACCCAATAAGAAGTAATGGGCCAATGAGAAAGAAGAGACCCCTGCTTTTCTGTAATAAGTTGGAAGAACCTTGACAGCATTATGCTAAGTAAAATAAATCAGACAGAAAAAAAAACACAGTACTGTATGATATTGCTTATATGTAAACAGTCAAACTCAAAGAAACAGAGAGTAGAGTGGTGATTACCAGGGTATGGGAGGTGGGGGGAAATCACGAGCTATTGGTCAAAGAATACAATTAGTACCATTTGTAAGGTTAACAAGTTTGGAGATCTAATGCACAGCATGGTGCTTATAGCTGATAATCCTGTGTTATATACCTGAATGTAGCTAAGAGAGTAAATAGTAAACGTCCTCATCACAAAAAAGAAAAGGTAACTATGTGATGGGTTGGTGGTCGTAGCAAGTGCACTAAAATGATTACCAAAATCGTGACACTAAAATGATTACCAGGGTGGTAATCATTACACAATATATAAAAGTATCATATCAACACACTATATACCTTACACTTACACAATGTTATCTGTCAATTATATTTCAGTAAAACTAGAGGCAATTTTCAGTAGGCTCTTCACCAAAGTAGATTCATGGATGGCAAATAGGCACATGGAAAAAATGTTCAAAATCATTCACCTTTAGGGAAATGCCAATTAAAGCCCTGGTGAGATACCACTACACATCTATTAGAATGGCCAAAATTAAAATGACTGCCCATACCGAGTAGTGGTGAGGATGTGGGGAAATTAGAACTCTCGTGCTCTGCTAGTGAAAATATAGATGGTACAACTATTTTTCTTTGTCAGTTTCTTTTATGCTAAACACACACCTACCATATAATCTGGCCATTCCATATCTAAGCATTTACCCAAAAGAAAAGGAAATGCATGTCCATACATAGACTTTCTGCAAAAGTTCTCAACAGCTTATTTGTAATAGCATAAAACTGAAAACAACCCAAATGTCCATCCATAGGTGAACAGATAAACAAATTCTAGATACATACATGGAATACCACTAAACAATAATTTAAAAATGAATTATCAATACACACCACAATATGAATGAATCTTGAGTGGAAGAAGCCAGGGGGCAAGAGGGTACATGCTCTATGATTCCATTTATACAAAACTCTTTAAAAAGGTTACTTAAGGGGCACCCAGGTAGGCTCAGTCGTTAAGCCTCTGCCTTCAGCTCAGGTCATAATCCAGGGTCCTGGGATAGAGCCCCGCATCGGGCTCCCTGCTTGGCTGGAAGCCTACTTCTCCCTCTCCCACTCCCCCCTACTTGTGTTCCCTCTTTCACTGTGTCTTTCTCTGTCAAATAAATAAATAAAATCCTAAAGAAAAAAAAAGACAAGTTATTCTACAGTGACAGAGAGCAGATCAGTGGTTACTTCAGTATCGGAAGGCAGCTATGCTCACCACTATACCACCAACGCGGTTACTTCAGTATCGGGAAGGGACAGGGAGGAGAAAGACAGCTGGTTACAAAAAACACAAGGAAAGTTTTGAGGATGATGGAAACGTTCACTAACGGGATGGTACTGATGGTTTCAGATACACATGTCCGTCAAAACTCATCAAATGATACATTAGAAATATGGGCAGTATTTTGTATGTCAATTATACTTCAAAAAAGCTACTTTTTAAAAAATCCATTAAATATGGGTGTGAGAGGAGGGGATGAGGAAAGAAAATTACAGGTTTTTTGGTAAAAACTATGTTGAATCAATTCCTCAAAAAATGAAGAACAGAATTATCATATGATCCAACAATCCGACTTCTAGGAACACACCCGAAAGAATCGAGAGCAAAGTCTTGAAATAGATATTTGCGCACCTGTGTTCATAGCTGTGTTATGTACAACAGCCAAAAGACAGAAACTACGTTAAGTGTCCATTGACAGATGAATGGATAGACAAAACATGACCTATAAGAGACAGATACACATGTAATGGAATATTATTCAACCTTAAATAAGGAAATTCTGTTTCACACTACAGCGTGGATGAACCTTGAGAACAATAATGCTCAGTGAAATAATCCAGTCATGAAAGGACAAACACCATATAATTCCACTTATATGAGGTACCTAGAGTAGTCAAATGCATAGAGACAGAAAATAAAATGGTGGTCACCAGGGGCTGGAGGCAGGGGAATGAGGAGTTAGTATTTAACAGATACAGAGTTTCGGTTTGGGAAAATAAAAAAAGTTCTGGGTAGGGACAGTGGTGGTGGTGGTTACAAAACAATGTGATGTACTCAATGCCAGTATACTGGCATTTACCCCCCAAAATGGTTAGCAAAACAAAAACAAGTTTGAATTCTTTGAAAGGATGCACTAAAAGCTAGTCTCCCCCACAATGTTGCCACATGATACGCAGAAAAGACAAGTGCAAAATACTATCCAAAAAAAATTAAGGAAGCAATCCCATTTACAGTGGCATCAAAAAGAACAAAATACTTCAGGATAAGTTTAACCAAGTAGGTGAAAGATCAGTACACTGAAAACTGTAAGACAGGGGTGCCTGGGTGGCTCAGTGGGTTAAGCCGCTGCCTTCGGCTCAGGTCATGATCGCAGGGTCCTGGGATGGAGCCCCACATTGGGCTCTCTGCTCAGCGGGAAGCCTGCTTCCTCCTCTCCTCTGCCTACTGCTCTGCCTACCTGTGATCTCTGTCTGTCAAATAAATAAATAAAATCTTAAAAAAAAAAAAAGAAATTCTATTAAAAAAAACTGTAAGACATTGGTGAAAGAAATTAAAGAAGACACAAACAGGGGCACCTGGGTGGCTCAGTGGGTTAAGCCTTTGCCTTCAGCTCAGGTCATGATCTCAGGGTCCTGGGATCGAGCCTCACATCGGGCTCTCTGCTCAGCAGGGAGCCTGCTTCCTCCCCTCTCTCTGCCTGCCTCTCTGCCTACTTGTGATCTCTGTCTGTTGAATAAATAAATAAAATATTAAAAAAAAAAGAAGAAGACACAAACAAATGGAAAGACAGCCCATGTTCATGGACTGGAAGAATTAATGTTGCCACAATGTCCATACTCCCCAAAGCAATCTACTGATCCAAGGCAATTCCTATCAAAATTCCAATGTTATTTTTCACAGAAAGAGAAACATAATCCTAAATTTCATATGGAACCATAAAAGACCCTGAAAAAATCAAAGCAATCTTGAGCAAGAAGAACAAATTATAATAAAGCTCTAGTAATCAAAATACTCTAGTACTAGTATAAAAACAGGCATATAGACCAATGGAATAGAAAATAGAGCCCACAAATGAATCCAAGCATTTATGTTCAAGCAATCTTTGTCAAGGTATGCAGAAAACTGGATGTCTGCATGTAGAATTATGAAGTTGGATCACTATACCACACCAGATACAAAAATCAACTCAAAATGGATTAAAGTCTTAAACATAAAACCTGACACTGTAAAAGTGTTGGAAGAAAACATAGGGGGAAAGTTTGACATTGGTCTTGACAATGATTTTTTTAGATATGATTCTAAAAGCACAGGTAACAAAAAAATAGACAAGTGGGACTACATCAAACTAAAAAGCTTTTGCCCAGCAAAGGAAGTGATCAACAGAGTGAAGAGCCAACCTACAGATGGGAGAAAATAATTGCAAACCATACATCTGATAAGGGGTTAACACCTAAAATATATAAGAAACTCAAACAACTCAGTAGCAAAAAAACAAAACAAACAAAAAACCCCAAATAACTGGATTTTTTTAAATGAGCAAAGGACCTGAGGAGTCATTTTTCCAAAGAAGACATGCAAATGGCCAATAAAAATTCGAAAAGGTATTCAACATCACTAATCATCAGGGAAATGCAAGTTAAAACCAAAATAAGATATGACTTCACACCTGTCAGATGGCTATTATCAAAAAGACAAGAGATAACAAGTACCAGCAAGAACATGGAAAAAAGGGAATCATTGAACAATGCTGGTGGGATGTACATCCATTATTTTTTAAAAAAGTAGGGGCGCCTGGGTGGCTCAATGGGTTAAAGCCTCTGCCTTCGGCTCAGGTCATGATCCCAGGGTCCTGGGATCGAGCCCCACATCAGGCTCTCTGCTCAGCGGGAAGCCTGCTTCCTCCTCTCTCTCTCTGCCTGCCTCTCTGCCTACTTGTGATCTGTCAAATAAATAAATAAATAAAATCTTTAAAAAAAAAAATAAAAATAAAAAAAAGTAGAGGTGCCTGGGTGGCTCAGTGGGTTAAAGCCTCTGCCTTCTCCTCAGGTCATGATCTCAGGGTCCTGGGACTGAGCCCTGCATCGGGCTCTCTGCTCAGCAGGGAGCCTGCTTCCCGCCCCCCCTCTCCTGCCTCTCTGCCTACTTGTGATCTTTCTCTCTCTGTGTCAAATGAATAAATGTTTAAAAAATCTTTAAAAAAATTTTTTTAAAAAGTAGGGTAGTTCCTCAAATAGAACTACCACATGATCCATCAGTCCCACTTCTGAGTATATATCCAAGGGAAATAAAATCACTATCTTGACGAGATACCTGCACTCCCGTATTCACTGTAGCACTATTCACGATAGCCAAGATCTGGAAAGAACCTGAGTGTCCACCTACAGATGAATTGATAAAGAAAATGTGGTTTATATACAAAATGAACTATTACTCAGCCTTAAGAATGAAGGAAATTCTGCCATTTGGGAAAGCATGGATGAACCTAGGGGACATTATGCCAAGTAAAATAAGCCAGACAGAGAAAGACAAGTCCCGCATGATCTTACTTACATATAAAATCTAAAAAAGTCGGGCACCTGGGTAGCTCAGTCAGTTCAGTGTCTGACTCTTGATCTGAGCTCAGATCTTGATCTCAGGGTCATGAGTTTGAGCCCTACATTGAGCCCCATGTTAGGCTCTGTGCTGGGCAGGGAGCCTACTTACAAACAAATAAAAAATAAAATGGTGACCAAAATGATGAGACGGATGCAGGGTGACATCTCAGAGAGGGGGTCCAAAACCACATGCATGCTCCAGGAGGCTTTAAGGTCCTCCAGATGAGTCCTTACAGGGTTATCTGATCCCTATGGAGGGGAACCAGACCTATCCAGCCTCCAGAGGCATGAGAGTTGGAGCCCTGGCACTGATTCCCAGGGGCTCCCAGTAAGGTCAGGGAGTTCAGAATTGGCTCGAATTTCACCCATTATGTCCATTTGTCATTATGTCCTTTTGGACACTTAGCCCTGTCCTGGGCACTGAGGGGGAAAATGAAGAAGGAGAAGGACTTTAACCTTTATTAAGCACCCAGGCACAACCACAGGCCATTATACACCAAGAATCTCATTCATTCCTCAATACAGTCTGACATAGCAGGGAGTTGACTCTGTTGACCACTCTCTCTTTGGGGACGGGGCAGGGATACAAAAGTTCATTTTTTAAAAAGTTTAAAGTATAAAACCACTACATACTTATTATTTAAAATCAAATAAAACCATACCAATTAGTGTAGAGTACAAATAAAAGCATCCCATTCTCCCACACCACTCCATCCCTAGACTAGTCTCCAACAGTAGCCACTGGTAAGAGTTGGGTGGGCATCCATTCAGCCTTGGTCTGTGTTTGTACAGAGAAAATACGGCTGGGCGATGAACAGATGCACAGATAGCAACACATCAAACCACAGAACAGAGAGTTGTTCCTCTAGACGTCTGCATTTCTCACTCCTTCACCTCCTCCTGGTCATTTTCAAATGCCATCAGGCTTTCTCTGGCCAATTTATTGAAAGTGTAAACATCGCCAGACTCCCCACCCGTAATCTCATCCGTGCCACACCCCATGATTTCTTTTTCTCCAGAGCACTTATCACCATCTGACATCCCATAAGTCATCTTTTTTCCCTTTCTTTCTTTGTGTGTGTGTCTGTCTGTCTCTCCCCATACTCAGAAGAAGAATGTAACTCCATAAAACAGAGAATTAGTTCACTGCTGTATCCTAATTCCTAGAACAGTGCCTGGCACATAGTAGGTACTAAATAAATATTAGTTGGAAGGAAGGAAAGAAGGATGGAAGGGAAGAGAAGGGAAAAATATAATACTCGAGACACAAATAGGACCATGTTATACACATTAGACATACTGTGCAATTCGGCTTGGGCTCTAAACAATGTGGTGGACATTTTAAAAAACAGTACCACTGAATATTAAAAGTTGCAAAGTCAGGGTGCGTGGGTGGCTCAGTGGGTTAAAGCCTCTGCCTTTGGCTCAGGTCATGATCCCAGGGTCCTGGGATCAAGCTCTGCATGGGACTCTCTTCTTCAGTGGGGAGGCTTCTTCCTCGCCCCTCTCGGCCTGCTTGTGATCTCTGTCTGTCAAATAAATAAATGAAATCTTTAAAAAAAAAAAAAAGTGGCAAAGTCATCCTGTGTATAGAGGTGCCATCATGGACTTACCACACTCCCTCCTTCCTGAAAGCCTGTATGGACCGTAAGTGGGGAGAGGATCACCATGAGGTGCCTCCCCAGTGCACTTGATAATAAGCTTTGCCCAATTTTCAGTCTGTGAAATCGACTGGTCATGAATCAGAGCATGCAGTTACCCTCGAGAGATGAAACAGGCCCACTAAAAGAGGCCTTACCGGAGGTATTAACAAACCTAAACCAAAGAGGTGTTCATTGGATGCCAAGGATCAGGGAAAAGGGGGTGTCCCTGAAGCAAGCTGTAGTGGGGTCCACGGGAGCACAGCCAGGGCTGGCCTGGTGTTGGGTCCACCCAGCAGGCATCTCCCCATGGGTGAAGTGGTCTGGGTGGAGTTCAGGGTCCAAAGGCCTTAAATCCTCAGATCGTGGCCTCAGCAACCCAGCCAGATGCCAGGTTCACCCAGCACTCAAGGAGCATCCTGCAGCGGGAGAAAATGGCAAGCAGTTGACACGCTGTCTGGTCCATCTGACAGTAAATTTCTCACTACCAAGTGGTAAACTGACTTCTGATTTGATTCATGAGATTAGATGAGCCAGGAGCTGCCCAGTCCTATCAGCTCAGACAAGACAACTTGGAGATGGAATCTGGGGCCAGCTGGACACTAGGCAAGGGAGGACTCCCATCAGGTTGAACCTTGTCCCATCGCTATCTTCAAACTCCTAGTTATGACCAAGAAGTGGCTGTTGTTTACTGACATTTTACTAGACTAGGTCCTGAGCCACCCCAATTAATCCACACAGTGACCTTGTGAAGTGGGAACTAGAATGCCTGCTTACCGATAAAGAAACCAAAGGTTTGGAAGATCAAGACACTTGACCAAGGTCAAGACCCAAGAACCAAGATTTGAGCCCAGATCTGACCAACTCCCAGGGAAGTGTTTCACAATGGGTAGTCCATAGAGCTCTCATATCAGTATCACCTGAGATTCTTGTTTAAAAAAGCAGATCCCAGAAGCCCACCCCTAGACTGACTATGCCAGATTATCCAGAGTTAGGATCCAGGGACCTGTATTTTTACAATCTGCAGGAAATCCAATGGGTCATTAAGGTCTTGAGAACCACTTCTTAGGTCATATCATGATCTCTAAACTCTAGCCCCATGGCCTCCATCATCTTCTCTGGCCCGTTGTCTTTTCTTGTTTTTCCTTACTCCTCACCCCACTCCTTCAGTTTTGTTCTGTCCACCCTGGGATCCTTCATTCACCTTCAAGGTTTAAGTGGCACCCATTGCTGACAACAGGTTGTAGCCATGACTTCCCCCTTGAGCTCTGAGCTCACACATGGAGCCACAAGTCTCTCCCAAAATGCCTCATCCCTCCTCTGGCATCCCAAAACTCAACCCACCAGCTTCCCCTCTGATCCTCCTCTCCTGCCCAAGGTCTCGATGGAATTACCATCTTCCCAGCCACCTGAAAACATGGGCACCATCTTGGATTCTTCCTTCTCCCTTACAACCCCCACCATCTGTCTATCAGTGCTGCCAAGCACCCCGCTCAATGTGTCTCAGATTCCTCTCTTTAGCCAAAACTGCATTTCAGGCTTAGGCATCCTTCCCTGAGACAGCTGTGCTCCCACCATAACTAGTCTCCCTGCCCCCATCTTGTCCCTCTTAAATTCATCGTCCACAAGGCAGCTAGACTGATCTACCTAAAAAGCAAATCTAAAACCTTCAGTGGCTTCCCACCACCCAGAGATGCCCAGGACCAGTGTGGATGTTTTTACATTATCTCCATTCACTTTAATGCTGAGCTTAATGTTTTGCTAGGGTGTGGATGCCTCTTGGCAAGAAGATGATCTTTTGTAAACAGAGTGCCTCAACAACCATCTAGAAGCAGACTTTAAGGTACCTTGATACTAGTACCAGCATTACTGCTAAAAGAGCTGTGAATGGAATGTTCATAGTAAACAATGGCGTGTCTCCTGCCCTGATTTCCCCAGCACCACGGCCTTTTAGCTGCAATTTCTCAGGCCTGCGCTTTCTAACATCTTTCCTTTTTCAGACCCAGGGATTCCTACACTGGTCAGTTACAGCTTCCTACGTCCCAGCTGTGTGATCTCTGTGAAAAGAATCAGTGAATAAATGAGAAGCTCTTTCTAAAGGATGTTAAATGGGGAACTCCCGCTAGAAAGAATATCTTAACATGTGCTTGCTGTTTTTACAGTAGGGGCCCAGGATAGAGCAAAGGAAGCAGGGCCACAGGGAGCCCCGAGGTGGGCCAGGGTAAGCTGTGTGGCTCAAAGGCAGCAGCCACCATGCTGGCCTGCTTCCTGCCCCACCCCCACTCTAGTTTTTGGGCATCGGGGAGACATTTTGAGTATATGAGTTCACATCCTCCTTGCAAGACCCCCACTGCTCCCTGTAGAGCCCCAGGTTTTGAAGCCTGTGTCCTTTGTGAGTAGCCCAGCTAAGAAGGTATCAGTCAAGACCGAAACCTCATGATCTTGCAGAAGACTCATGAAGAGGCCACAAACCCCTTTCAAGGAAGGGAAACCTGGGCCAGGAGAAGGATAATAAGCTGCCAGGTGAGCAGGTTCATACAGCCCATCACTCCCTGGCCTTGGTTCATCCAAGGCACACCCTGGGGGAGGCACAAAAAAAGCTGAGCCTCTAGGACAAGTAGGGAAAACCAAGGTCAAAGAAGGAATCCAAGAGCCAGAAGTCACAGCAAAGCAGCAGCCAGAACCAGAACCAGTTCTCCTGGACCCTCAGCCCCCACCCCTTCCCTTGCACGCCCTCTACCTTCCTTGCCTTTCCTTGGCTCTCACACCCCGGGCCCCCAGCTCACTGCCCCAGGCCTCTGTTCAGCCGCTAGGCCAGAAGCTTTGGATGATCCCCAGACTGAAAGGCCACTTCCAGCCAGATTCATCAGCGCCCCCCTCCGCCCCTCACCCCCCCTCCCTTGCAAAGCTCCTAGGCCAGAGGCATCCTGGCACAGCACTGAGATCTGAGAGCCAGAGAATCAGGAGCCTTCTAGACCTCCCTCTGCTCCAACTTGCCCTGGGACTCTGGGCAGGTCCCTTCTCTCTGAGCCTCAGTTTTCCCCCTGGAAAAGGTCAGTACTGGACAACACAATCCCAGGCCCCCTCCATCCCTGAGGTACTGAGGGTAACTGGTGTCCTAGGGACAGGCTCTATGTTACAGACACCGTGGTGACCTTTGGAGGGGCCCTGCAGGCCACATCGTGAAGAGGGGGCCCAGAGGGGGCCCTCCCCAAAACCCCCACTGCCTCCCACTGAAAAACAATGAATTTCATTCCAAATAAGGGAACTTACAGCAAAGTCCCCGCCATGGCCCAGTTCCGGCTGGTTTATGTTAGCTGGACAAGACTAAACAGACCTTCACATTCTCAGTATTAAGCACTAAAAATGAAAAAAAACGACTGTTTGTCTCTAGAGCACGGGGCGAGGGAGAGGTCAGTGCTCCCCTGAGGCCCCCCGAGCAGACCTGGGGGTAGTGCTGGACTCCAGGAGGTGGGGGTGTTTGGGAAAGGCCGCTGGGGAGGGAAAAGGGTTTCAACAGGCAGCAGTGGGGTCAGTACCGAGTAATAGCGCCAAGAGGCCTGGGACCTGGGGGTACAGGGGGCAAGTAGTGCTTTGAGTCTGCAGAGGTGAGAACGTGAAAGGGAACCAGACAATACCAAGGTGGAGACAGGGAGAAAGAGAAAGAGAAATGCAGGGAAGGAGTGACAAGGCCAGAAGACCCTAGAAGAGTACCTACTCCCAGGGTGCCTGGGTGGCTCAGTGGGTTAAAGAGTACCTACTCCCAGGCCATCTGTCACGACCAGGGGGCTGGGAGGGATGAGAGAGGGGAGGGAAGGGACTCCACCACTTCCTAGACAATACGGCACCTTGTTTCCAGGTGCCCCACCTGCCTCCTGCAGCGTGGGCATCACAAACCTCAGATAAGAATTTAATTATTTACAAAACAGAAGCCTGAAGCAAGACTGCCTTCCTGTTTTCCCACCTACCCCCACCCCCATACCTGCCTCCTAGCCTCCCCTGCTCCAAAGGCCTGCCCTCCGTCCCTCTATTACCTGGGCCATCTCCTTGCACAAAGGGGTTTGCCACAGTGATCTGACCACACTGAGAGGCCGGCATCACAGCTCCCATCCTAGAGGTGAGTATACCAGCACTCGGGGCATGCCATGACTTGTCCACAGTCACTTGTCTATGGATGGCAGAGTGAGAATCCGTGTTACCCACAGCTTGTGAACCCATGTTTAGCAAGATAGTCAACACCCTCTGGCCACAATGTCATTGGCCAGCTTTGCCTTTTTTCCATACACAGCCAGCCCCATCTTCTCTATCTTCTCTCTGCCCACCCCCAAGAGAAGGCCCATCTATTATCTACCCAAACTTTCCCATCATTCTTTTTTTTTTTTTTGGTGTATAAAAATTTACTAAATATCTTTAATGAGACCATTATCTGACAAGTAGAAAACAGTCGAGTTTTAGGTTTAAAAAAAATCCCTCAAACCGGTATTCATTTTGGAGCATTTCTATTGTTTGTCATGTAAAATAAGACATGCAATATTCCATGTGGAAGTTTATCTTTCAAATCCAAAGTGTATGCTCTGCCCGGTACAGCAGAATCATGTGAATTTAGTTGTCAGTTCCTCTGGATTCTGAGAGCAGCAATAAAGTAAGTCTCAGAATCATCATAAGGCTTAAACCTGCAAGCAGCCCAGCTGGCACGATCTTCTTAGATCTCTTATACCTCACACCCATTATGGTGGCCAGGAAGAAAGCTGTAAACAGTGACAGCTTGACATCTCACTTGTCATTGGAGACATGGTAGGCTCCCTAGCCAGCCAAAAATCCAACAAAAAGACCAGCAATCAAAGATGGAACACCACGACTCCGCTTATATCCCAAGATGCTACCAAACATCACAAGGGCCGCATAACCGAAACCGGTCAGGCCCATTGGCAAGGTTGCAATTCTACTGCTGGTGTGTGGAAGCGATCCCCTCTGCCAGCGCCTCCCGATTCTGCCTCCCATCATTCTTCAAAGCCAATCTCTCCTCCGGGAAGCCTTCCCTGACTCTACTCAGCCTAGCTGACCACCCTCCTCTCCTCTGACCTTTGCCAACACCAAGGATCAGCAGCACGAGTGCTGTAAGGATGGAGCCACATTCATCCCCAGAGGCTGGCATGAGGCCCGGCACCCTGAGAACATCTGTGCCATCAGGGAATGAATGAGTGAACCAAGAGTCCTACATCACTCTTCCCTTCTCTGGCCTTGGCCCCAGAGCCTGGTATACAGCAAATGTCATTTCAACTAAGGAAAGAAAGAGGGCTTTTGCAGCACTGAGGGGCTGTGAAAGAAAAGTTTGACTTGCCCAGAATCAGCCCATTCTTGCACTCGTTTCAAAATATTTGTTGAGCGCCTACTGTGTAAGCCGGGCCCTGGGGCAGCAACGCAGTGGGGAGTGCACAGGCCACACAGGACACTGACAGCTGAACAGGCCCTGGAGGCTGGTCAGATCCATGTTGCAAGGGGGGCACAGGGCTGACAGTGAGGAGGACACAGAGGCCATCTAACCCAGGTGGGGGATGGGACAGGGGTCAGGGAAGGCTTCCCTTTGGAAGTGATGTTTAAGCTGGGACCTGCCGGTTGAGCCTAATGATGAGCACAGTAACTCATATTTATCATGCATTCATGACTCGTCAAGCATTCTCTCCGATAAAGAATGAGGGTATACAGAAGTTAAGCCTCTGGCTCCAGGTGGCACAGGGAGCAAAGACAAAATCTGACCCCTGAGTTGGTTCCTCAACCATAGCGCCTCTCCCTTGCCTGCCCTTCCACCTCCCTCCTTGCCCTGGGTTCCCCTACCATGCCCATGGGGAACTCCAGAGGCCTGCTGGACCACACCAGAGTCCAATGTCTGGGTTGAGTTTCCTAAGCCCTGGGATCCCCAGGACTCTCAACCTTCCATATACCTTGCCAGGCCCACACAGTGGGGTTTGGAGAGTCCCTGCAGACCCAGACATAGCTGGTGGGGGAGGAAACTCACTGGTCTTCTCAGGTGCCTGAGTTTCCTGGGCCCTAGGGAAGGGGCTTTGTCCTAAAGGAGAAGTTCTTCTCAAACATTAGAGAAAGTGCTCCTGAACAGGAAACTCCCTGCATGGCCTCACCCTGGCTCTGCATTACTCATGGCTCTCCCCCATTTGGATAGAACAGAGGGGGACTCCTGGGGCAGGCAGGAAGATGCAGCTGCCAGAGGGCTGACTGAGGGCTAGGAGGCCACGAGGCAGGCACCCCCGTTCACGGCCCCCTGGGCAAGCAGGTATAGCCATCATTGAGGGTACCCTGGAAATGTCCACCCAACTAGATCTCAGTCTGCTTCTCCAGGAAATATGGCCAAGACCACCTATCCCAGCAATCCCTAGGAGATCTGGAGCAAGATCCAGGAGGGAAGAGACAGGAGGGCTTCATGAAGCTGGAAGACCCAGACAAACAAAATGGGCTTTTTTCTTCCCAGCAACTTTGGCTCTCTGAGAGGATCCCCACTGGAGTAACAGGAGAAGGAAATGAGGGAGGGGAGTTAGGGCTGTGGCCCTATATAGAAGTGGATGTTTCTCAGCTGGACATGCCAGCCCGGCTGGGGGCAGCAGTCCCCCCAGCCTCCCTGTCCCTCTACTCTGCAGACCACGAAGGAGAGAGCCAGGCTCCTTTAGATCATGGTTTCTGGTCTGTCTGTACCCACTGCCTGGGCTATGTGAGAACTGGCCCACTAGGAGGGAAGCTGTGGGCCCAACCCAGCCCTGCTCCCACCAGCCAAAGCCACACACCAGGCCCCAGGGCCCCAGATTTAACATATCCCACTCAGTGTGCTCCCTCTCCCCAGGGTCCCTCAGCACAAGTTAAGATCCGATTGGCACTAATTGGACCAAGCTGACAGTGCCCAGGGCAGCCTGAGTGCTGTCATCATGGATTTGACTCACCGAGCAATGGCCACCGGTGCCTACAGACCCCACCATTAGTGTCACTTTGGGAGGATCAGGCGAGCTTGGATGGTGCTTTGTGAGTCAACACCACTGCCCAGCCATGCTTCCAGCAGAGACCTAAAGCTTACAAGTGAGGTCTCTTCAGTCTCACACCCAGGCAAGGGCTAGAACCCAGGCCTCCTGACCACCAGCTCCTGAGTCTACTGGCCCATTCCTCTGCTGTTGGTCCCAGAAAGTCTTCCCCAGAAGCGAAAGGGGGTTCTAGCTCTTCTCTTCCTCCCGGGACACAAGACCTCCAGCCTGATAATCAAATCCCAAGCCCAAGAAGAGAACCTCAACCCAATCCTAGAATATGGTACTCCTAGAATGTGGAGCACCAAAGTCTTGGCCCCAAGACTCAAAGCTCAACTACAATCAAGAATCTGGGGCAAGTGAAACTCTCTCCAGGAATGGAACTCTCACCCCAGCATGGAAATCAGACCCCCAAACTGGGCACCTCAATATCGAACCAGAATCTTGTCTATAGAAATGGCAACTTCACCCCAAAATAGAACCTTGTGTCCTAGGATCTGAAACTTAGCACTAGACAGTAAACCCCCACTTTCAGAACAAGCTCTGAATCTTGGGAAACTTTCTTCTCAACAACTGATCTAGCTCTTGTTGTATTTTGTTTCTTTAACACACCCTCAACTTGGGGACCAGAGAAGGAGACACAAACTCCCTAAAACAGTTTTCCTTCAGATTTTACAGTGAAGGAACCCGAAGAATCTCATGCAACCAGAGCCCCAGTTTCCAGGAGAGCAGCACCCTGATGCAGAAACTTCCATGTGAGTGGCATTCTGGTCACTCATAGCCTCATCCCACTACTTCCTCAGTGCTCTGGGATTCACACCAAGGGCTGAGTGGCTGGTTGGTTTCCTTAACCCCAAAGGATCTGCCAGCCCAGCCCAGGAGATGGAAAACCCCCTCTGCACCTCTCAGGCCTAGCTAGTCTGTCTCTGCCCTGAAAAGAGATTTCCTCACTCATTATTGGTCTGTTCAGAATTTTTTAAAATTTTTATTTATTTTTTAATTTAAATTCAATTATTTAACATATAGTGTACGATTAGTTTCAGAGGCAGAGTTCACTGATTCTTCGGTCTTATATAATATCCAGTGTTCATTGTATCACATGCCCTCCTTAATGTCCATCGCCCAGTTACCCCATCCCCTGCCCCAGCAACCCTCAGTGTGTTTCCTATGATTAAGAGTCTCTTGGGGAGGGATGCCTGAGTGGCTCAGTTGGTTAAGCGGCTGCCTTCGGCTCAGGTCATGATCCCAGCATCCTGGGACCGAGTCCCACATCGGGCTCCTTACTCAGCAGGAAGCCTGCTTCCTCCTCTCGCTGTCTGCCTGTGCTCACTCTTTCTGACAAATAAATAAATAAATCTTTAAAAAAGAGTCTCTTGGGGAGCCTGGGTGGCTCAGTAGGTTAAAGCCTCTGCCTTCAGCTCAGGTCATGATCCCAGGGTCCTGGGATTGAGCCCCGCATTGGGCTCCCTGCTCAGTGGGGAGCCTGCTTCCCTTCCTCTCTCTCTGCCTGCCTCTCTGCCTACTTGTGATCTCTGTCTGTCAAATAAATAAATCAAATCTTAAAAAAAAAAGTCTCTCTTGTGGTTTGTTTCCCTCTCTGATTTTGTCTTATTTTATTTTTTTCCTCCTTTCCCCTATGATCCTCTGTTTTGTTTCTTAAATTTCATATATAAGTGAGATCATATGATAATTCTTTCTCTGGTTGACTTATTTTGCTCCGCAAAATACCTTCTAGTTCTACCCACGTCATTACAAATGGCAAGATTTCAATTTTTTGATGGCTGAGTAATATTCCATTGTACATATATACCACATCTTCTTTATCCATTTATCTGTCGATGGACATCTGGGCTCTTTCCATAGTTTGACTATTATGGACATTGCTGATATAAACACTGGGGTGCTGCATTTTCTACTTCTTCATGATTCAGTCTTGGTAGGTTGTATGTTTCTATGAATTTATCCATTTCTTCTAGGTTGTCCAACTTGTTGGCATATTCTTGTTCACAGTAGTCTCTTATGATCCTTTGCATTTATTTGAGTCTTCTCTCTTTTACTTAATCTAGCTAAAAGTTTGTAAACTTTATGTCTTTTCAAAAAATCAACTTTTACTTTTGTTGGCCTTTCTGTTATCATTCTAGTCTTTATTTCATTTCTTTCATTATTTCTACTCTGATCTTTGTTATTTCCTTCCTTCTACTAACTTTGGCTTTAGTTTGTTCTTTTGCTAGTTCCTTGAGGTGTAAAATTAGGCTTTTTGGATCTTTCTTTTTTCTTAATATAAATATTTATTGTTATAAACTTCCCTCTTAGAACTACTTTTCTTGCATCCTGTAAGTTTTGGTGTGTTGTGTTTCCATTTTTGTTTGCCTCTAGATTTTTTTTTTAATTTCCCTTTGGATTTCTTCTTTAACCAACTGGTTATTCAGGACTATGTTGTTCAATCTACATGAATTTGTAAACTTTCCAATATTCCTCCTATAATTGATTTCTAGTTTCACACCATTGTGGTTGGAAAAGATACTTCTTCAATATGTTAAGACTTGTTTTGTGGGTAACATATGATCTAAAGAGTTTTTCTGTGTGGACTTGAGAAGAATGTGCATTTTGCCACTGTTTGGTGGAATGTTCTGTACATGTCTGTTAGGTCTATTTGGCCTAAAGTGTAGTTCAAGTCCATTGTTTTCTTATTGATTTTCTTTTTTTTTTTTAAGATTTTATTTCTTTATTTGACAGAGATCACAAGCAGGCAGAGAGACAGGCAGAGAGAGAGGGGGAAGCAGGCTCCCCGCTGAGCAGAGAGCACGATGTGGGGCTCGATCCTAGGACCCCGGGATCATGACCTGAGCTGAAGGCAGAGGCTTAACCCACTGAGCCACCCAGGAGCCCTCTTATTGATTTTCTGTTTGGATTATCTATCTATTGTTGAAAGGGGAGAACTGAAGTACCTTATTATTATGGTATTACCATCTATTTCTCCTTCCAAATCTGTTAATATTTGGTTTATATACTTATGTGCTCTGATGTTAGGTGTGTATATATTTACTATAGTTATTTCCTCTTGATGAGTCGATCCCTTTATCATTATATAATGACCTTTTCTCTTTCTTTTACTTAGTCTATTTTTTCTCCTATAAGTAGAACTACCCTGCTTTCTTTTGTTTCCATTTGCCTGGAATATCTTTTTCCATCCCTTCATTTTCAGCTTAGAGGTATCCTTGAAGCTAAAGTGAGTCTCTTATAGTTGGGTAGTCCATTGGGTCTTGTTTTTCTATCTGGTCAACTGCTCTATGTCTTTTAACTGGAGAATTAAACTATTTATACTTAAAGTAATTATTCATAGAGAAGGATTTTCTCTTGCCAACTTTGTCCATTGTTTTCTGGGTATTTTGTAGAACCTTTGCTCCTTTCTGCCTCTCTGTCTTTCTTTGTGATCTGATGATTTCCTATAGTGGTGTGCTTTCATTCTTTTCTCTTTATCTTTTTTTTACCTACCATGGGTTTTTGGTTTGTAGCTACCTTGGGGTTTACATAAAACATCTTATCACAGTCTAGGGGCACCTGGGTGGCTCAGTCTAACTCTTGATTTCAGCTCAGGTCATGATCTCAGAGTCCTGAGATGGAGCCCCTAGTGGAGCCTCAGCATGGAACCTGTTCAGGATTCTCTCTCTCTCCTTCTGCCCTCCCCACACTCATGCACTCACACACACTCTCTCTCTCAAAAACAAAACAAAACAAAAGGCCAACATCTTATCACAGTCTATGTTAAGCTGATAGCAACTCAACTTTGTTCACATACTCAACACTTTTACTGCTTCCTAACCATTTTACGCTTTTTCTTTTTGGAAAGATTTTATTTATTCATTTGACAGAGAGAGACACAGTGAGAGAGGGAACACAAACAGGGGGAATGGGAGATGGAGAAGCAGACTCCCCACTGGATCCCAGGACCCTGGAATCATGACCTGTGCCGAAGGCAGACACTTAACAACTGAGCCACCCAGGCACCCCCATTTTATGTTTTGATGTCACAATTTATATCTTTTTATATTGTATATACAGTAGCCAATTATTGTAATTATAGCTTTTTAAAATTCTTTTGTCCTTTAACCTTTATACTAGAGTTGTAAGTGATTTATATACCACCAATTAGGATATTGGAATATCCTGAATCTGGCCATACATTTACATTTACCAGGGAATTTTATACTTTCATATATTTTTATGTTACTAGTTAATGTTCTTTCTTTTCAACTTAAAGAACTCCTTTAGCATTTCTTATAAGGCAAGTTTAGTGGCTATGAACTACTACAGCTTTTTTGGTCTGGGAATGTCTGCATCTCTCATTCAATTCCAAGGATAGCTTTGTTGGGTAAAATATTCTTTAATCTCCCAACAAAGAAAAGTCCAGGACCACATGGCTTCACTGGTGAATTCTATCAAACATTTACACAAAAATTAATGTCAACCTTCTCAAACTCTCTCACAAAAAGAAAAAAAAAAATGAAGAGGAAGGAACCATTCCAAAGTCATTTTATGAGGTCAGCATTACCCTAATACCAAGATCAGAAAAGAATGCTACAAGAAAAGAAAACTACAGGCCAATATCCCTACGAACATAGATGCAAAATCCTCAACAAAATATTAGCAAACTGAATTCAACAGTTTGCTCTTACACCATGATCAAGTTTGATCTTACACCATGATCAGTTTGATCTTACACCATGATCAAGTGGGATTTATCCCTAGGATGCAAGAATGGTACAACATATGTAAATTAATAAATATTATACACCATATTAACAAAAAAAGATAAAATATCATATGATCATCTCAACAGATGCATAAAGAGTATTTTTTTAAAGATTTTAATTTTTTATTTGATAGAGATCACAAGTAGGCAGAGAGGCAGGCAGAGAGAGGAGGAAGCAGGCTCCCCGCTGAGCTGAAAGCCCGATGCGGGGCTCGATCCCAGAACCCTGGGATCATGACCTGAGATGAAGGCAGAGGCTTTAACCCACTGAGCCACCCAGGCGCCCCAAGAGTATTTTTACAAAATCAACATCTTTCCATTACACTCAACAAATTAAGTATATATGGAATGCACCTCAACATAATAAAGGCCAGACACGACAAGTTCGCAGCTAATCTCTTACTCAATAGTGAAAAGCTGAAAGTTTTTCCTTTAAGATCAAGAACAAGACAAAGGGGCCCACTCCTGCCACTTGTATTTAAACAGTGCCAGAGGGACACCTGGGTGGCTCAGTCATTTGAGCATCTGACTCTTGATCTCAGCTCAGGTCTTGATCTCAGGATCGTGAGTTCAAGCCCCAAGTTGGACTCCATGCTGGGAGTGGAGCCTACTTTAAAATGTTAAACAGTGCCAGAAGTCCTAGCCAGGGCACTTAGACAAGAAAAAAATAAATAAATAAAAGGCATCCAAATCAGAAAGGAAGAAGTAGAACGGTCTCTATTTGCAGATAACATTATCTTATATATTGAAAAATCTCAAGACTCCACCAAAAACTGTTAGATTGATAAATTCAGTAAAGTTGCAGGAGATGACATCAGCATACAAAAGTCCACTGTGTTCCTATACACTAACAACAAACTATCCAAAAAAGAAGAAAACAAATCTATTTACAATAGCATCAAAAATAATAAAATACTTAGGGATAAATTTAACCAGGAAGGTGAAAGATCTATATACCAAAAAATATAAAACACTGATGAAAGAAATTGAAGAAGATACAAATAAGGACAAAAATATCCCATATTCATGAAATGAAATAATTAATATCATTAAAATGTCTATAACACACAAAGAAATCTACAGATTGAAGGCAATCCCTATCAAAATTCCAATGGCATTTTTCATAAAAATGAAAGTTACAATCTCAGAATTTGTATAGAACCACAAAAGATGCTGAATAGCTAAATTGTGAGAAGAACAAAGGTTGAGGCATAGCACTTCCAGATTTCAAACTATAATACAAAGCTATTGTAATCAAAATAGTACGGTATTGACATAAATACCAATTGGCAGATATATAGATTAGTAGAATAAAATAATGCAGAAATAAACCTATGCATATATAGTTAACTAATTTTCAACAAAGATGCCAAGAACACACAATGGGTAAAGGATAAATGGTGTTGGGAAAACTGGGTATCAACAAATAAAATAATTAAACTCACTTAAAATAATTAAACTGGGCCTTTACTATACATCATATACAAAAACAAACCTAAAATGGATTAAAGACTTAAACATAAGATCTGAAACTATAAACACCTGGAAGAAAACATGGGAAAAAGCTTGACATTTGTCTTGACAATGATTTTTTTGATTGGATCCCAAAAGCACAGGCAATAAAAGAAAAAAAAAAAAGTAAGACTATATCAAACAAAAAAGTTTCTGCACAACAAATGAAACAATCAACAAAATAAAAAGGCCATCTAAGGACTGTGAGGAAATACTGCAAACCATATGTCTGATAAGGGGTTAACCTCCAAAATACATACTGAACTCTTCAACTCAAAAGCAAGGAAATAATAATAGTAACTCAATTTAAAAATGGACAAAGGACCTGAAAAGTCACTTTTCCAAAGAAGACATACAAATGGCCAAGAGGTACATGAAAAGGTGTTCAGCACCACTAGTCATCAGGGAAATGCAAATCAAAACCACAAGGAGATAACACCTCACACCTGTTAGGATGTTTCTTATCAAAAAGATAACATGAGGACAGGAAGAAAAGAGACCTCTTGTATACTGTTGGTAAGAATGCAAATTGTACAGCAATTATGGAAAACACTATGGAGTTTCCTCAAAAAAGTAAAACCACCAAAGGATTCCTTTGGAATCCTTGTCTTGAAATCTTTGTCTTGAAGAGAGATATGCACCACCCGCGGCTTCATTTCTCAGCCCATTCTTCCGCATTCTGTTTTACTATATGGCCATCCATCCAGTCCCTCCTGTCTCCCCTTCCTTGACAGTTTAATAATTTAATAAGTACCAAGCCCCAGGGTGAGGGTCTGGGGCTTTGATCTCACTCTGGGAAAACCAGAGCAACCTTGGCCTGTCTGGGCTGATTTATGGCCACCTTTCATAGTTTGTGTGTGAACACTGAGATCGAGGAGCCACCTGAGAAAGCCTGGCTAGATCAGGACTGAAGGCCCCTGGCTCGGGGGCTAGAAGCCAGGTGTACGTCACCCCGAAGATGTCAGCACCCTGCTTCTGCCCACTCTGCAGGAGCCACCTGTGACAGGCAGAGGCGTTATCAATTATGGACCGTTTCCCAGGTGGTAGAGATGGAGCTAAGAGCCCAGGGCCAGCCCTGCCCTGCTCACCTGACTCTCCTCTAAGACCTCAAAGCTTGGGTGGGATGCAGGACTCAAGGGAACACCCACACAGGTCTGAATTAAATAAGGCTGGGCTCTGAGCACCTCAGGGGCAGACCCAAAGCCCAGTATTCACGTCTCCATTCTCCACACCCAGCACCATGTCGGGCACCAAGAGGGTACCAACACACCAAGTAGGTCACCCGGAGACCCCCTGTGGTTTTATTCACTCTAATCCAGGCTAAGTGGCTCCTCCACTCTCTCTTAGAGGCACCTGGATGGACACCCTCCCTGGGATAGACATACACTCTAGGCTGACCCATCCCCTGAAGCAGATCTGCCTTTCAGTGGATGCTAGGTGGAAACCAGGGTGAGCCACTGGGGGGGAAACGAAGGTGAAAGCCAGGAGCATGTGGACCTGCCACCACCCTAATCATAAGACAACACCTCCTCCGGCGATGTTCTCCCTTGTCCCCTCCCAAGCCTCCCCAGAAGCCAGGCTGGCATTCCAGGGCAACGAAGGCAAAGAAGGCCACACAGATAAGCCAGCAGACATACCTCCTTTGCCCTTTCCTGCATCCCAGAAAAGATCCCCTCTCCTGCTCCAGCCTTGCACAGGCAGCCTCCGTGACCACAGAAGAGAGACAAGGCAGTGGTCTCTTAATCATTTTCTGTTGAAAGTTCCTTGGCCCAGGGGGTCAGGGTGACATCAGCCTGGGATCACTCCCCACCCCCTCCACAGTTAACAGGAGCCAACTCTAAACTCTGCCCTCAAGCATGGAGGCTTATGCCAGGCCCCCTGCCGGGAACAGCCGGCCCTGCTGCTCTCCAAACCCGGCTCAATGCTCTCAGTTAGGGCTGGCACTGCCTCCTTGGGAGTGCTTTTAAAAATATGGGAGATCTTTCTTTCTTTTTTTAATATGGGCGATCTTAACTTGAGAGAACAAACAGATGGTTACCAGAGGGGAGGTGGGTGAAGGGGATTAAGAGTACACTTATCGGGGCGCCTGGGTGGCTCAGTGGAATAAAGCCTCTGCCTTCGGCTCAGGTCAGGATCCCAGGGTCCTGGGATCGAGCCCCGCATCGGGCTCTCTGTTCGGCAGGGAACCTGCTTCCTCCTCTCTCTCTGCCTACTTGTGATCTCTGTCTGCCAAATAAATAAAATATTAAAAAAAAAAAAAAGAGTACACTTATCTTGGTGAGCACCAAGTAATTATAGACTTGTCAAGTCATTATATTGTACGCCTGAAACTAATGTAACACTGTATATTAACTACACGGGAATTAAAAGAAAAAGGAAAACCTTAGGAGAGCTTTTTTTCTTTTCTTTTTTTTAATGTCACAATGACATTTAAGGTGGCCAGTGGCATTGAACAGGCAGGGGTCAGCGGTGCCAAATGAATAGTTCCACACCCAATTGGCCAGGAGCACCCCTCTGGGAACATAAAGCTCACCCCTACTCATCCTCAGACCACTTCCCTAGAGAAACCTTCCCAGACCCCAGAACCAGGTCCAGTGCATCCCCATAGCTCCGGAGTCTTCTCTTTCGGCCCTTATCCAAATGTAACTGGTCTGACTAAAGAAATAGTTGACAGAGTGAAGTAGTGCTAGGGCCTCAGGGAAGTGGAGTATAACTCCCATCCCTTAAGTGAGGACTGTGCATAGGGACTTTCTTCCCAACAGTGCAATACGGAAAGGGGAGAAAAGTATAACTTTAACTTTACAATGAAGAAATCAGACAAGCACTACCTCAGCCAAGTGATCAAGGTCAACATCACCAGGAATAAATCATGTTGATTGCATTTACTGTTGATATGTGATGGAAATGGCACTTCACCACCTCTATGGTCTCGCTCTCCAAAACCTATATAGAAATCTAATCACAAGAAGAACATCAGAGAAATCCCAGGAGAGGGGCAGTCCACAAGACACTTAACCAGTTATCCTCAAAACTATCAAGGTCACCAAAAACAAAGAAAGCATAAGAAATTGTCAAAACCAAGAGGAGCCTAAGAAAACATGACAACTACATATATAAGATGGGCCCTCAAAATATAATGTGATATCCTGGTACAGGATCCAGGTACATCCCAAAGAACACTGGGAAACCGAAGGAAATCTGAATAAAGTATAGGCATTAGTTAATAACAGTGTGTGGATATTGGTTCATTACTTGTCACAAATTTTCCATACTAAAATGTTAATAATGGGGAAACTGGACATGGGGTATCTGGAAACTCCCCATACTATTTTGCAATAATCCTATAAATCTAAAACTGTTCTAAATAAAGAGGTTACAGGCATACCTCATTTTATGGTACTTTACTTCACTGCACTTTACAGATACTGAGGTTTGGGGTTTGTTTCGTTTTTTTTTTTTGCAAATTGAAGATTTGTGGCAACCCTGAATCCAGCAAGTCCACTGGCACTGTTATCCAACAGTATTTGCTCTTCTTGTCTCTGGGTCACATTTTGGTAATTCTTGCAATATTTCAAACTTTTGCATTATTACTATATTTATAATGGTGATCTGTGATCAGTTATTGATCAGTTATTGTTCAGGGTTGCCACAAACCATGCCCTTATAAGAGAGCAAACTTAACCGGTAAATGTTGTACGTGTTCTGACTGTTCCAACAACAACAACAACAGGGAAATTAAGCCAGCTGGCAACCCTGCATTGGTCTCTAAGTGTTCAAGCACGAATAAGAATCTTGCACCTCTCACTTTAAATCAAAAGCTAACAGTGATTAAGCTTAGTGAGGAAGGTGGGAGATAGGGAAAGCGAGGACTCTTGGGCCAAACAGGTAGCCAAGCTGTGAATGCAAAAGAAAAGGTCCTGAAGGAAATTACAAGTGCTCCTCCAGTGAACACATGGATGATACGACAGCGAAACAGTCCGATAGTGGATATGGAGACAGTTTTGGTGGTCTGAACAGAACATCAAACCAACCACAACATGTTCTTAAGCTAAAGCCTCAGCCAGAGCAAGACCCTAACTCTTCAGTTCTGGGAAGGCTGAGGGAGGTGAGGAAGCTGGAGAAGAAAAGCTTGAAGCTAGCAGAGGCGGGTTCATGAGGCTTGAGGAGAGAAGCCATCGCCACAGCATAAATGTACAAGGGGAAGCAGCAGGGGCTGCTGTAGAAGCCGCAGCAAGGCATCCAGAAGATCCAGCTAAGATCATTCTCGAAGGTGGCTGCACTCAACAGCAGATTTTTCCATGCAGACGAAACAGCCTTCTATTAGAGAAGATGCCATCTAGGACTTGCATAGCTAGAGAGGAGAAGTCAGGGCCGGGTTTCAAAGCTCTGAAGGACAGGCTGACTCTCTTGTTGGGGACTAATGCAGCTGGAGACTTCAAGCTGAAGCCAATGCTCTTTGACCATTCTGAAAATCCTAGGGCCCTTAAGAGTTATGCTAAATCTATTCTGCCCGTGCGCTATAAAAGGAACAACAAAGCCTGGATGATAGCACATCTGTTTACCACATGGTTTACTGAATATTTTAGGTCCACTGTTGAGAACTACAGCTCAGAAAAAAAGATTCCTTTCAAAATATTACTGTTTGTTGACAACGCACCTGGTCACTGTAGAGCTCTGACAGAGACAGACAATGAGATTCATGTTGTTTTCACGCCTGCTGACACTACCTCCATTCTGCAGCCCATGATCAGAGTCATCTTGACTTTCAAGTCTTATTATTTAAGAAATGCATTTCATAAGGCTATAACTGCCTTGGACAGTGATTCCTCTGATGGATCTGGGCAAAGTCAACAGAAAACCTTCTGGAAAGGATTCATCATTCTAGATGCCATTAAGAACATTTGTGATTCATGGAAAGAGGTCAAAATGTCAGCATTAACAGGAGTTTGGAACAAGGTGATGCCAGCCATCATGGATACCTCTGAGAAGTTCAAGACTTCAGTGGAGGACGTAAGCGCAGATGGGGTGGAAACAGCAAGAAAACCAGAATTAGAAGTAGAGCCTGAAGACAGGAATGAATGGCCGCCATCTTGTGATAAAACTTTAACAGATGAGGAGCTGCTTCTTGTGGACAAAGTGCTTTCTTGAGATGCTGCGAAGATTGTTGACGGGACAATGAATGATTCAGAATATTACATAAACTTAGTGGATAAAGCAGTGGCAAGGTTCAAGAGGATTGACTCCCATTTTGAAAAATGTTCTCCTGTGCTTAAAATGCTATCAAAAAGCATTGCATGTTACAGAGAAATCATTCGTGAGGGAAGAGTTAATTGATGCAGCAAACTTCATCATTGTCTTATTTTTAAGAATCTGCCACAGGAGCATCTGGCTGGCTCAGCTGATTAAGGTCTGACTCTTGGTTTCAGGTCATGATCTCCCAGGTAATGGGATTGAGCCCTGTGTCCGGCTCCACACTCAGCAAGGAATCTGCTTGAAAATTCTCTCCCTCTGTTCCTCCCCCCGCCCAGGCTCTCTCTCAAATAAACAAAATCTTAAGGAAAAAAAGAAAGAAACTGCCACAATCACCCCCAACCTTCGGCAGCCAGCACTCTGAACAGTCAGCAGCCATCAACATCAAGGCAAGACCCTCCACCAGGAGGAACACAATTTACCAAAAGCTCAGGTGATGGTTAGCATTTTTTAGCAGTAAAGTATTTTTAATTAAGGTATGTACACTGTTTTTTTAGACAGAGTGCTACTGCACACTTAATAAACCACAGTATAGTGTAAACACAACTTTCATATGCACTAGGAAGCCAGAAAATTCATTTGACTCGCTTTATTGTAATATTCGCTTTACTGCAGAGATCAACAGCACAACCCACAATATCTCCCAAGTGTGCTGAATCGAAAAGAGAAAGAGCAGTAGCTCCAAAATCAGAAGGATTTTTCCCAGAATCCCAGCGCCACCTCGTATCAGCCATTTGACCTTGAGCAAGTTGCTTAACCTCTAAGCTTCAGTTTATCCATCCATAAATGAGGTTAATAATCATACTTACTTCACAAGGTGGTTTTAAAAAATTACACGCGATAAGGGGTGCCCGAGTGGCTAGTTGGTTGAGCAGCCAACTCTTGATTTCAGCTCAGGTCATGATCTTAGGGTCACGGGATCCAGCCCTGCATCCAGCTCCATGGTCAGTGCAGAGTCGGCTTGGGATTCTCTGTCTCCCTCCGCCTCTGCCCCTCCCCCCACTTGCGTGTGCACAAGCTCTCTCTCTTTAAAATAATAAATAAAATCTTTTTTAAAAAATAAGTGAGGTAATAGGTGTAAAGAGGCTCCAGCACACAGCATGTTCATACTTATTATCGTATTCCGATTTATTTTTGTGCATTTGTCATTTTTCCTCCCATCTGCCTCTCCACTGGAGGGGAAGCTTCCTGGCAGCCACAGCAGCAAACCCTCATCTAGTTTGTATACCACTGTATTCTCATGCCTATGAGAGTACCTGGCCCTTTATCGATGCTTAGTATGCATTTGTTAAACAACAGAATGAGCCCTTCCCATCAGAGCGTCCCTGGAACCCCAACTCTCACCCTAGGAGAAGCTCAGTTTCAGAGCCCAGCCCTACCCCCCAATTGCAGTTAGAGCAGAGAGAAAGCCAAGGCCTCCCACCTGCCTGCCAGTGACTCTTATCTATTTCCTTCCCTTCCTCTCCTAGACCTTCTTTTCTCTCCGCCTGGTCCCCCACAGGCGTCAGCACCTGCTCATTTCCCAAAACAGCAGGATCTGGGTAATGACCTCTGATAAGCATCTTTTAATAAACCCTGTAGCTGGATCCGTCATCCAGAAGCTATATTCTTCCCCTCTTCCCACTCTCACCCCCATCTCCTCCCCCCTTCCTGGGCATTGGAGCCTTTGGTGTCACCAGGTCGGCCCCCAGTTCCCCCGGGCCTCTGGACTCTGGCTTCCTGGGCAATGGCCAACAGGCTGCCCAGGCTATTCCATAAGCTTGGCCCTCCCCAAAGGCCTCTGATCTCAGCAGCCTAGTCCAGCTCTGCCTGTGCCACCCTGCTTGACCGCTGGCTAGTCCACTTCCCTCCATCCCCACAGGCAGGTTTCCCAGGCGTTACCAAGGAGACCACTCGCATCCTGCCCAGGGTTGCCAAAGCAACCAGTTCAGTAAGAAGCAGCCCCTAAGCCTCTAGCCCTTGGGAGAGTCACAGGCCAACAAGAAATAGGCCTAGGCAGCTGGCATACCAGGATAGAGGCATCCCTGGCATCCCCTGAGCAGTGCCCAGCTCCTGCCCTCCTTCCCCCACCCCTTCCTCCCCCTTGCTCTTGCCTATCTGGCCTCCATGTTGGCCTCTGTGATTGAGAGCAGATGCCTGACCCTCAATGTGCAAATCTTGGAAGTGAGCACATCTCATCCCAGTGGGTCAGGGAAAAGAAAGCTTAATGTGCAGAAATTCCCCCAAGACCAGTTTTCTTCGCCATGGGCTCTGGTGTTCTGTGTAGAAGTCCCAGTTTCACCACTTCCTAGGTCAGTGATCCTGGACAACATTCTTTGCCAAGGATTCAGCAGAGGAGGTAATGGAGAGTGACTGCTTACTGGTACAGGCTTTTCTTTTGAGGCAATGAAAACACTCAGGAACTTGATAGAGGTGGTGGATGGACAACACTGTGAATGTACTAAATGTCACTAGACATTTACAGTTTAAAATACAGTTTAAAATGTTAAAATGAGAGCACCTAGGTGGCTCAGTTGGTTAAGTGTCTGACTCTAGGTTTTGGCTCAGGTAATGATCTCATGGGTCATGGGACTAACCCCCACGTTGGGTTCCATGCTCAGCAGGAAGTCTGCTTGAGGATTCTCTCCCCTGTCCCTTATCCTACTCTCTCTCCCTCCCCCGCAATAAAATAAAAAATAAATAAAATGTTCAAATGGTGGATTTCGTGTAAATTTCACTACAATTTAAAAAATGATGAGAGGTGACCCATCCAATCCTCATCTATAGGTGACCACTGCGGCTGGATAGCCCTCCACAAGGTTTTCAGTTACCTTTCCCTCAACGCTTAGCACCAAGCAGACAGGCATTCAGAGAGAGCTGGGAAAGGAGAAAGTTCTTTATTCTCTGTATTTGTCTCCATGAAGCATGTGCCCCTTGCCCCAGTTACCCTGTGCCCCTCGCTGAAAATATATATACACAGTTACCAATTCCCACCTCCAAGCCTCTGCTGTATGTCCCTTTCCCCCTCCCATCCCCATACCCTAGCACACCTGCTGCACCCCTTGTCATCTATCCAATTTCTACAGTTCCCTCCATGACCAGCTCAAAGCTGCCTTGCCTGTTCAAAACAGATCTTCAGCCTGCAAATATAAAGGGATGTCAGAAGCCCTCGCCTCTAGTCCAGGCACACAGCAACTCCTCATAACTGTCTGTTGGTCCTAAGCCCAGAGCTATGCCTTGGATCTCTCCCCCAGATTCTCTTAGACCAACACTGCGCAGACCGCAGTGGGAATCTCCAGCAGTGAAGTTAGTGTGTCTCCAGGGAGAACACCAAAGCCTATAACCTGATAGGTGATGGACGAGCCTCATTTCATGTCAGCCTGACAGCCAGACCAATCTTAGATCTCCAGTGTGTCCCAGGGTCCCTATTATGCCAGACCTCTTCCAGTTGTTTTAATTTAAATGGTGAGAAATCAATAGAGATTGCAATTATAGAAGGAGAGAAAAAAATCGAGAGTTCCCCACCCCCAGCAAATTTCTAAGACAGTCACTGATATGAATTAGAGCTAGATTCAGGGTGAGTACAGAAGCAATCTGAGCAGAATTCTGGGTGGACAGGCTTAGAATCACAGCCAGTATTGAGTCAACACCAATACAATTAGAATGGAATTCTGGATGACCACTGATGTATCAAAGAAAACTACTAGGTTGATGCTGATACAGTTAGAAGGGAATTTGGAATGGACACTAAAACAATCACAGAATAAAGCTGATGGCTTTATTAGGGTGGGGAGAAGTCAGGATCAGTATAACCCAGGCAAAGGACAGAGGGTACCCATAGGTGGCCGTCATGGGCACACATGAAGGATTACTTCATCTCAAGCTTGGAAGGAGCAGAATCAAAATTCTCATGGCCACCTCCTGTAGGTGTGTGGGAAGGGAGAAGAGAGTGGATTCTGGTAAATCAAGCCTGAAGGGAGCCGGGCAGAGGGAGGGAGACAGGTAGGCGGAGAATTTCACCACCATGTAGTCCCCAAGAAGAAACTCAACCCTGTAAATCCGGGAGGCAGCACAAGGGGACGTTTCCCAGGCCACATAGGTGAGAAGTCAGGCAGAGGAGAAAGTAGGGGTGGGGGCAGGGAGGTGGGAGGCTCCCAGACCTTTTCCCGCCCCTTCCTTCCCTTGCTGAAGACCCAAGCCACGGAGACTTCACATCCCCACAATCCCACACTTTAGGTAAAAAGGGATGCAATTACCAAAGCCTTTTCTGGGCTTCCCTAGGGTCAAGGATGGAGCAGGCCTGCATTCTTGGGGCAGTTTGTGAGCAATTAAACCCCAAGTCAACTCATTGGCCCAGCTACCCTATCCTTGAAGGGTTCAGCCTGACTTAGCCACCTGATGCACTGAGTAACTAGGCAAATCACTCTCCCTTCCCTCCCTTCTTCTTGTTTGTGAGGGATGACAATGAGCAAGAGAATGTCCACTGGTTCTTCCACTACTAGGAGTCTGTTTCCAATACTCAGAGATAGTCTTTATACATGTTAATACTTACAATTTATTTCTGATGATAAAAAAAATACTTGCTTCTTGTAGAAATTTTTAAGAAGAGTGAAGTATAAAAAAGAAAAGAAAAAATCTTACATGATCCCATTACCCAACGGAAAACCATTGTTAACTTTTTAGTAACTTTCTTTTTCTTTTGTATTCATATTTTCTTAACAAAATTTGGATCTCACAGCCTATACAACTTTGTATCCTGCTTTTTTCAACCACCATTATGTTGCACTGAACATTTTCCCAAGGCATCAAATATTCTTCAAAAATACAAATTTTAAAGATTGCAAAATACTCCACCAAGAGGATATACCATGATTATAGGGCATTTAGGTCATTTTCCTAGTGTAAATAACACTGCCATGAACATCTTAGCCTGATGTGGAAATATTTGCCTGGATCTCCATTTTGCTAGGATCAGTTCTTCTGGGGAGGATCACAAGGCCAATGAATGTGTTCTTTTAAAAAGATTGACATGTACCACCATATTAATTTCCAGAAAGACACAACAAACCCACTGATTTTCCCAAATGCAGTGAGAGCAGAAGTTCTGAAAGGTTTGGAGTTAGAATGCAGAACGGAGGTCCTGTCTCTCCTCCTCTCTCGTAGTCTGGAAAGTTAATTGTCCAGCAAAAGAGAAGACAGAATTCCAAGTCAGAAGATCTAGCTCTGCAGCCTAGCTCTGCCTCTCACGGGCTTCAGGAACCTAAAACAAGCATTGATTCTCCTCAACTGTAAAATGGGTATGATTAGTTTTGCTAACTACTCAGAGCGGTTTCCAAATGCTCAGGCATTTGTGAAAGTTCTTTGTACACTTTAACGCTTTATCAAGGGGTATGACTATTATCCTTCTCACAACCCAAGGGGCTGAAGAAGTGGGTGGTTCTTTGTGGAAGACCAAGCACTTCCCTTCCTGTCTCTTAGTCATCAGAATGCCCAAGACCCGTGCTAGCTGGTTCTAAGGGTGACAGAAAAGCAGCTTTCTGAAGGGAATCAGTGGGTCTGAGGGTCTGGGAGGACCCAGATGTGTCTTACAAAGGTCAGAGACAGCACTGGAAGCCGGAGGGCTGAGGACTGGGCCTAGGGCTTCCCTGGGGGCGCTGGGTTGGTCTGGGGATTTAGACAGCAAAGGTATTCCTGATAAATGTTCCTCCCTTTCAAGGCTCCCAGCCTTTCCTTTCTAAGGTTCTGACTGGACATCTGCCCCTTGGAGAAACCAGAAAGCAAGCTGAGTCAGTGGATGCAAAAAGTCAACAGCTGCAGAAGACTCCAGAGGCCACCAGCTCTGGCCCCTTCTTCCAGGATGCTCTAAGTCAGTCCTGGATCTTTAAGATCTTTAAGATCTTTAAGACTGGATCTGTCCAATTGGAAATGCAACTAGTGCTTCCAGCATGACCTCTCCAGCCCTGGGCAGATGAAAAAGAGACTGCTGAGATGCCGCCCTTGAAAAGCACAGCTGGCCAGTCTGAGCATCCTGCCACACTCCCCTATCCACTGGGTAAATGCCCTTCCCAATGCCTGCACGTTAGCCTAGCATCATGGCCTGAGTTAACTCCAGTGACGTTCCCAGTGCTGGCAGGGACAACTGCGCAGACCCCACGGAAGGCCATCCTCCCGGTTTTCAATATCAGCATCAGCAGCTCCCTACCCCTAGCCCACCTCCACGGCCAGATGAGCACCTCGAGTCTCCAATTGCGAACAACAGGTGGCACCTGCCGGTCCTCCCCAACTACACCGCTCCACGTCTCCCTGCCCCTCCACCTGCGCCCCAGTCCTCAGGCTGCGCCCGGCCCGGCGGAGCCTCCTTACCTTTGAGGGTTTGGGGGTGGCCCCGCGGCGCCCGGCTCGGGTTTCCTCGGGGCAGAGAGGGGATACTGGAGAAGTTGTTACCCATGGCATCCGGCCCCAGGGGGTTCGGCGCTCGCGGGGGGCAGGAGAGGCCGGGCCGGAGCGGAGGTACGGTGTGCGAATGTGTGCGCGCGCGGGCGCGCGCCGCCGGGGGAGGGCCCTGCCGGGGCTGCGGCCGGGGGCGGGCGGGCCGCCGCTCTCCTCCCTCTCTCGGGGCCGCGCCGCGCGCGGCGGCTCCTGCCCGCCGCGGGGGTCCTCGCGCGAGCCGGCTACCTGCCTGCCATTCCCCGCGGCGGGGGCGGGGGCCGCGGGCGAGCCCCTGGGCCGGGGCCGGCGGCGGCGCCCGGGGCTCCCCGGTTCCTCGGGCTGGCGCTCGGGTTCCCGCTGCTGGTGGGCGGCGCGGAGGCTCCGGCGCGCTCCCCCCGGGCCATAGAGTCAGGGCTCCGGGCGCGAGCGCTTGGCGGCTCGGCGGCCGGCTCGGTCCCCGCCCGCGGGGACGGCCGCTGCGGCGACGTGCGTGGCGCCCTCCCGCCGGCGGGTCCGCATGGAGCGGGTCTCTGTGGCGCGCGGGGCGTGCTGGGCGCTCCCGCCCCCGCCGGCTTCCTCCCGCGACCGCCGCCCCCGCCCCCCGGCCGCCACCGTCGCCAGGATTCCCTGGCTCCGGTTGTTATGGTGACAGCTGCGCCGGTGAATGAGCGTCTTAGTGACACGCGCGCGCCCGCCCAGCCAGATGTGGCCCCGGGGCGCGCCGTGTTCCCGCTGCCACAAGTTCTCCGCGGCGCTGGGGGCCCGGCCCGCCCCGGGGCGAGGGGCCAGGCAGATGCCGGGGCCCGGGGACTTGGCCAAGCGCGTTCCTCTCACGGGCGGTGGGACTTGGTGTCGAAAACAGAGAAACGGGCAGCAAGAGCGTTGAGCTCCCAGGGGGTCAGGAGCAGGGCGAGTTAGCTCTTCGCAGCCTCCCTAGCGCCAGCTCAGGGCCTGGCCCACAGGCAAAGCTCAAGAAAAGAAATTTTTTTTTTTTAATTTATTTATTTGTTAGAGAGAGAGAGAGTGAGCACAGGCAGACAGAGGCAGAGGGAGAAGCAGGCTCCCTGCCGAGCAAGGAGCCCGATGTGGGACTCGATACCAGGACGCTGGGATCATGACCTGAGCTGAAGGCAGCTGCTTAACCAACTGAGCCACCCAGGCGTCCCGAGAAAAGAAATTTTTTTGAGGTGTGAATGGTTGATTCGATGAGCGAGGTGAGGTTAGAAACGCCAGCACTTGACCCTCGGCTCGCAGTTACATCTGCGGTTGCGCTGGGGCAGGGGCTCAGGACCAGAAGCCCAGCTATCCGGTTTCTGCGCACATCGCATTGGGGGCCTTTGGGTGAATACGGGGCGGGACCTAGGAGACTGGGTTGCTGGCCAGGCTGGGGGAACAGATCTCAGGGACAAACCATGAGAGAACCACGAACTCTGAACCCATTGGTTCTGTCAGCTGTAAGACTTGGGGGGAGCCGCGGTGCTTAGCAATCACGGAAGGCTTCCTAGAGGAAGGGGCTTCAGCAAGTTGCCTGTTTGCATGACTCTCTTATCCTCCAGCTCAGTACTGCTCCCAGGAAGCCTGCAGGAAGGGGTAAGGGAGCCATTCTCCTTCTACGTGATCATAGGCTATCTCCTCCTCCCTGTCTGCTGGGGTAGAAGATGAGCCACCGTCCCCCCAAACAATCTGACTTCCTGCTCCTCTAGGTCACCTCTGGCTCTCTAACTGACTTCAGCAGCTTTGATCCAGAATCCAGTGAGGGTGTGAGCTTACAACAGGCATCTCATCCGTCCTCTTAGGGAAGGTTCTTCCCTCAGGACTCCATGTGATGGCTCATTAATCAGGCACAGTTCACGTGTCACCTCCTGACCTGCTCTGTCCACTCCAACTAAAGAACCCCCACCACCTCAGCCACTTTCCACACCATTATTAGGGTGTTTTGGGGGGAAGGAGGGGTTAGCGTGAAAGTAGCCTTTCTCCCTTATTTACATTCTGCCTCCCCACCTAGAACATAAGCTCTGTGAGGCTAGAGGGCAGGTCAACTCTACTGACCATGATGTCCTGAGCCCCTAGGGGAGTGCCGGGCACATGACAGACTATCAAAAAATACTTGTGAAATGGATGAATCTGCCTGCCGCCAGCAGAACGCCACTAAGACCCCTGAGAGTGAGGCTCTTTGCGTCCATCTCCTGCCCCCTGACCCCCACCCACACTGCAGGCATCACATCCATAAATGTCTGGGACTCCAGGCAAGCTAGAAATATCCATGACAGCTGCTCTGTGGGGTCTGAAGGGAAAGACAGCCCCCACCCCCGCCTCCAGCCTCTTAAATACCCAAGATCACGTGCCTAGCCAGCTGCAGAATGGACACGGGGGCCAGGGGTGCTATCTTATTTATGGGCATATCTTCTCATGGCTGGCTCCCAACCAGTGACTCATGCATCAGAAATCCATCCAAGGGCTCTGAATGGCAGCACACTCACACATTGACACACACACCTCTCCACTCTCTCGCACACTCATTTCTACACAAGCGTACAAATACTCTCACGCATAGTCACATACACCCCTGAAGTCTGCTGCAGTGAGGTCACCAATAGCTACTGCTGGCCTCAGAATAAATCTGAAGGCCCTGTATAGACCAGACTGATTCCCCCAGAGTGTGAGTGAAGGGCGGGGCTCCTGGGAGGATTTGCAGAGGGTGGCTGGGGCGTGGCTCAGGTCTGCCTGGGGTCCCACCCCTCCCTTCCCCAAGGAGGAGGAGCTGGTGCATGGGCCAGGGGGTAGAGGTGGGATGATGGAGGCCCCAAAGGGAGAGGACAGCAGGGATGCCACAGGCCCCACATAGTCTAAAGCTGGGACTATGGGCAAAGCAGGGGAGAGATACAGAAGGTCAAAGGGAAGAGGAAGGAAGGGCCAGAGACTAGTGCCTGGCAGGGGAGCCCAGAGGCAGCCACAGGCTTTGCAGCCCGATCCCAGGGAGTCTCATGGAAAGGTAAGAGGAATCGGGGACCCAGGTGGGGAATTGAGAACAGGAAAGAAACCTCCCCTGCCCCAAGAGGTTTGAGGAGGTAATGGGAGCATCTGCAGAACGGAATGAGGAGAAGATAAGGGACGCCTCGCACTGGCTCTCGGGGTCACGAGGGAGTGCCTCTGAAATGTTGCACCCCAAGCCACCTCCCTGGCCTGGCCCTCACCCTTCCAGGGAGCTCAGTACTGTGGAAAGGGACGCCACGGTCAAGTGTCAACTGGATGCAAGTGTCTGGCCAGGCAGGGCCCTAGAGAAGGCAGGCCTGACCGCATGGGACTCAGAGAAGCTGAGAATTAAGCCCTCAGAGGGGCTTGTGTCTCAGAAACCCTTTTCTGGCAGGGGCTGTGGTTCGACCCAGCTCAAATGAATCAACAAACTCTGCCAGTCCCCTTCTGGACACTGGGGCAGAATCCCTGAGGCGTCTAGGCCATTCTTTACCAAGGCAGCTCCTGGAGGCAGGGAAATGGCATGTGTGGCCCCACGGGTCCTGTCTAGCCCCATCCTGGTAGGGAGGAAGGAGGAGGAAGCTGCCAGGGAGACAAGGCTGGATGAAATCACTATTTTGGTGACTTCACTGGAAGCTATTAATACCCATGAGGTGGGGCTCTGGTACCTGTCACCGTGGCAACCCCGCCTCCCCAGTGGTATGGATTCCAAAGGCGGTGCCCAAGGGGATGGGTGTTGGTGCACACGTGTTTGCACGTATGTACACGTGTGTGCTGGTGCGTGCACATGTGGGTGCTGTGAGTGCTCACACCAGTGTGCAGGAGAGGGGGGAGCCCAAGCAAGGATGTCCGGCAGAACTGGGGCTCCTTCGACGGCAGCTCTAGCCCCCGTTTCTCTCCCCTAAGGCTGACTCCTTTCTCCCTCTCTCTCTGTCTCTCCCTCTTTCCCTCCCTCTCTTTGTCTTTGTCCCCTTCTGCCTGCCCTTCTCTGCTTCCTGTCACTTTCTCTCCTGGCTATCTCTCTTCTCTTTTTGTTCCTTGCCTGTCTCCTCCTGCTGGTTCCCCTCCCTCTTCCCCTTCTCTCTCACTCTCCACAGCCCCCAATTTCAGTTCAAGTCTTGAAGAATCTCTGCATTGATAAATAATAAAATATTGGACAAAATAATAAGTCCCTCCCTGGGCACCTGGATGCTGGGCCCAGAACCAGCCACAGGGAGGGGCCACACCAGGCAGGCAAGAGTGGGGTTCATCGAGGCCAAGCCGGGCTCCCTGCAACTTGAGACCACCCCAGTCCACACCATGATGCCTTCCTCCCTGTCAAGAAACTAACCTTAAGATAGGAAAAAAACACACCATCCTGAGGCTGGGAGACAGGGCTCCCCACCATCCCCCAAGGCCCAGTCCATAGTTATCAGGCCATCAGAAAATCTATGCAGGGTTGTCCTGCCTAAACGGCAGGAGGTGGCTGGACATGTTAGAGGGGGAGATCTCTGAATGCCTGATACATAATAGATACCCAATAAATATTTGTTCAGTGAATCAATGAATCAATAAATCAGCAAATTCTCCTATTAGTACAGTCACCCTATCAGCCAGAAGACTTGCTCAGACCAGCCCACCTGGCCTGTTCCCTTCTCAACAATGTCTTTCTCACAAAGTTTTCCCTGAGGCCAGGCCTTCCCTTGGAAGGGAGTCTGTGCTACCATCTTAGCATGAAATGGGCACCACATGGCCCAGGCACTTAGGAATTCAGCATCTCTTATTGACCCTGTGACCATTTATTGAGCACTACCTGTATGCCTGGCACTGTGTGGGGCGCAGTTTCCTTGCCAGCACCATGGGGGAGCCTCTCCTGTGCTTTCTTGCATCCCAGTTTCCTACCTCCCGGGGCTAATGTTAGGACTGAGCACACAGTAGGTCTCAGTATCATCAGATATCAGCTCTTCCTGATTTGATCCGTGGATTCAATGCATCCCAATAAAAATTCCAGCAAGTTGTCTGTGAAGGGGTCAAGAAACTGATTCTTAAGTGTGTAGGAAGAGGCAAAGGACGTGGAATAATCAACACAACATTGAAGAAGAACAGAGTTGAAGGACTGACGCTACCCAACTTCAAGACTTACTAGGAAGCTACCGTAATCACGACAGCATGGTGTTGGTGAAAGCTTAAACAAGTGGAGCAATGCAACAGACTAGATAGAGAGCCCAGAAATAAACTCACATAGATACAGTCAGCTGACCTTTGACCAGGAGCAAAGGCAATACAATGGAGCAGAGGCAGTCTTTCCAATGAATGGCACATGAACAAGTGGACATCCACATGCAGGAAAAAAAAAAACAACATCCAGTCTTTACACCCTTCCCAAAAATTAACTCAAAATGGATCACAGACCTAAATGGAAAATACAAGACTACAAAACTCCTAGAGGATAATAAGGGAGGAGATCTAAATGGCCCTGGGTGTGGTGATGACTTGTCAGATACAATGCTGAGAGCATGAGCCACGAAAGAATTCATAAGCTAGATTTCATTAAAATTAGATTTTTCTGTTCTTCAAAAGACACGGTCAAGAGAATGAAGGACAAACCAAAGAGACTAGGAGAAAAATATTTGCAAAAGACATATCTGACAAAAGACTGTTATCCAAAGCATGTAAAAAACTCTAAAAACGGAACAATAAGAAAACAACCTGGTTTTAAAAATAAGCCAAAGGCCCTCATAGACCCTTCACCAAAAAAGATCTACAGATGGCAAATAAACACATGAAAAGATGCCCCACATCTTATGTCAATGAGGAGATACCATACATGCTTATTAGAATGATCAAAATCCAGGGACGCCTGGGTGGCTCAGTTGGTTAGGCGGCTGCCTTTGGCTCAGGTCATGATCCCAGCGTCCTGGGATCGAGTCCCACATCGGGCTCCTTGCTCGTCAGGGAGCCTGCTTCTCCCTCTGCCTCTGCCTGCCTCTCTGTCTGCCTGTGCTCGCTCTCTCTCTCTCTCTCTAACTAATAAATAAATAAAATCTTAAAAAAAATTTAAAAAAAAAAAAAAAAAGAATGATCAAAATCCAGAACACTGACAACACCAAATGCTGGTGAGGACGCGGAGCGCAATAGGAATGCTTATTCGTTGCTGGTGGGAATACAAAGTGGTACAGACGCTTTGTAAGACAATTTGGTGATTTTTATAAGAAAACATTCTCTTACCATACAATCTAGCAATTACACTCCTTGATATTTACCCAAAGGAGGGGAAAACTTACGTCCACATAAAACCCGCACAAGGAGGTTTATAGCAGCTTTACTCATCGTGCCAAAACTCGGAAACAATGAAGATGCCCTTGAGCGGGCAAATGGATAAACAGACGGGGGGTACATTCAGACTCTAGAATATTACTTGGTGCTAAAGAGAAATGAGCTATCAAGCCATGAAAAGACATGGAGGAAACTTAAATATATATTACTAAATGAGAAAATATATGAAAAGGCTACTTACTGTATGATTCTAACTATAGACAGACTTGCCCCCTGGGAGGTGGCCCCTAGGTCCATGACCAATTGTAAGATCTTCATAAACCCCCAAACTCTTATCCTTGGAGCTCAACTGTATCAGCTCAAACATACTCAAATATACTACAACCTGCATTAAACATAATTTTCCTGCCTTATACATTTTGAAAGGATTTTTATAAATTTGGCTTTTGGAATCATTGGACTACAAGTATCTCATTGAATTTACAATTGGTTTTATTTCTAAGCAATCATGCATGTGCTGGATTTCTTGCCAAGTGAGAAAAACCTACAGTTGTCTTTAAACATAATGAAATCTTTGTGAGTATTCATGTAATGATTTTTTAAAAAAGATTTTATGTATTTATTTGACGGAGAGAGAGATCACAAGTAGGCAGAGAGGCAGGCAGAGAGAGAGGGGGAAGCAGGCTCCCTGCTGAGCAGAGAGCCTGATGCAGGCCTTGATCCCAGGACCCTGGGATCATGACCTGAGCCAAAGGCAGATGATTAACCCACCAAGCCACCCAGGCACCCCTTTATGAGTACTCATGTAATGATCAATGAAGTTGACACAACATTACATTCGTAGGCAAGTAAGTAAATATTTATTAATTTTGACTTTGAAATTTTTCCATCATAATTTGGAGCCAATCATTTTTTTTTTCCCAGTCTTAAGCAGACCCTTAGAAAGCCCATAGACCTGGGGTGCCTGGGTGGCTCAGTGGGTTAAAGCCTCTGCCTTCTGCTCGGGTCGTGATCCCAGGGTCCTGGGATCGAGCCCCACATCCGGCTCTCTGCTCAGCCAGTAGCCTGCTTCCCTCCCTCTCTCTCTGCCTGCCTCTCTGCCTACTTGTGATCTCTGTCAAATAAATAAATAAACTCTTAAAAAAATAATAAAAGGACAGTGGAAGGGCCTCTGGGTGGCTTAGTCATTTAAGCGTCTGCCTTTGGCTCAGGTCATGATCTCAGGGTCCTGGGATCAAGTCCCGCATCAGGCCCCTGCTCAGAGGAGAATCTGCTTCTCCTTCTCCCTCCGTGCTCTCTCTTTCAAGTAAATAAATAAAAAATAAAAATCTTTTTTGAATAAATAAAAGGACAGCAAAGGTCCCTGCTACACACAGAAAGGAAAATACTCAACATCAGAATGAGGAGCACAAGATCCCTGCCTAGGAAACTTGTCTAGTGACTTCAAAAGAGTCCAGCATCCCTCTTGACCCATCCCAGGGCCACTGGCTCAGTAATAGTGGCTGTATGACTGTACTCAGTCATATGGACCAGGCCTTGACCTAAGCAATTCGTCTGTAGTAATTCATTCAAGCCTGGGAGGTAGGTACTATTATTATTTTTATTATTATTATTTCATTTTCATCATCCCCATTTTACAAATGAAAATCTCAAGGCTTAGGGAAGTTGAGACATCTGGCTAGGAGCTGATAAAAAGAAACACTGAGTTACAGCCCTGGGGTGGTCTGAATGCAGATCTCCGTGATGCTGTGCCGGTCCACAAAGGGGTTCCTCCAAGTGCCCAGCCTGAGGAAGACGCCTGTTGCAGAAGAGGTGTCCTCACTGGGTTCCCGAGCCTTAAAACTTCTGAGAAACTCTGAAGACTCCCAGGTGCTTTGGCTCAGCTCCTGGAAGTTAGCCAGGCAGCACATGATCATAATGAACATGAAATAGATTGACAATAACCAAACTGAAAAACATTTTTTTAATGGTCAAAATGGTGGTAATACCTCAGCACCTTTTTTTCTCTCACATATGTTTGCTTTTTCCATTACTAGCAGAGAAGAGCCCAACGCGGGGTTTGAACTCATGACCCTGAGATCAAGATTTAAGCTAAGATCCAGAGTCAGATGCTCAACCAACTGAGCCACCAGGCCTCATAGATGTTTTAAATGACCTTTACTTGGGACACCTGGGTGGTCAATAGGTTAAGTGTCTGACTTTGGATCCCAGCTCAGGTCTTGATCTCAGCTCAGGTCTTGATTTCAGGGTCATGAGTTCAAGCCCCTCATTGTGCTCTGCACTGCTCATGTGGAACCTACTTAAAAATATACATATAATGGGGCGCCTGGGTGGCTCAGTGGGTTAAAGCCTCTGCCTTCGGCTCGGGTCATGATCTCAGGGTCCTGAGATTGAGCCCCACATCAGGCTCTCTGCTCGGCAGGGAGCCTGCTTCCTCCTCTCTCTCTTCCTGCCTCTCTGCCTACTTGTGATCTCTGTCAAATAAATAAACAAAAAAAATCTTTAAAAAAATATATATATACATATAAAAATAAAACATGGGGAGCCTGGATGGCTCAGTCGGTTAAGTGCCTGCCTTCGCCTCAGGTCATGATCTCAGGGTCCTGGGATGGAGCCCCACATCGGGCTCCCTGCTCAGTGGGAAGCCTGCTTCACCCCCTCCCACTCCCCCTGCTTGTGTTCCCTCTCTCACTGTCAGATAAATAAATAAAACCTTTTAAAAAATAATACTAATAAAATAAAATAAATGACCTTTACTTGTCAAGAAAGCCTTCTTAAGAATGTTGCAAAGACCAGAGAATCATAAAGGAAAAATATGATAAATATGACTACATAAACATTTAAAACTCCTTCTTGGAAAAAGTTGAAAGACAAATAGGAGTCAGGAGGCACATGCCCTATAAGCCAATAGCCTTCAGTCACTTCAAATGCCCTTCACCCCAGACCAGGCATCTCTCCACTGTGGCTGGTGGTGTGACATCTCCCTCCTAGCCACCTTTTCCAAGAGAGGTGACAGAGGCACTCGCTTGTTCTGACCTTCCCCCAAAGACCCATCAGGGGAGCCACTCTGCCCACTGAGGGTAGCCAGTGGGAAGTTTTCTCTCAGCAGAGTGAACAGGGACCACCCTGTGTCTCCATCTCTCCCCTCCTCTTCCCTGCTCCTCAATCTCTCTCCAGCCACCACTAGGCAGCGCTAGAACTCCATTAGAATCCCCTTTGTCCCTAGCAAGCGTTTTGGGGAAACACTCAAGTCAATCAAAACACCTTTAAAAATGCTTACAGGTTGCCCTTTTTCTCTCTCAAAACAAAGAGAGCTTTTGGAGGGTGGGGTGAGGGAAATGCATACTTTAATAGCTTCCATTAGTTATTTCATTATAAAGAAAATGTATCAGTGAGGAAATCAGCCCTACTCTTTAGCCTCTGAAATTCTACCCTCTGGGTATTATTTGCTTCACTAAGGCCCCTTTCTCATCGTTCATCCTGAGATCGGACCTCCCGAGAGTCCTCATCACGGTGGCTACCCCAAAGGAGCTCCAACCTACCAACAAATACCCTCTTCCAGGACTGAGGGAAGACAGGTCCTCTCCAGAGAACTCCAGTTCACCCTAAGACACCCCCCTGGCTGCATCTACTACTTGAATTTGGCACCTGTGTACCCAGCACCAGCACAGCACCTGGCACTGGGCGGACGGCCAGGGAACAGCTGTTGCCTGTGGCTAGAACTTGAGGGTATGTGGCCAATTACGGGGACCCTTCCTAGCTTTGTCCTCTGAGCACCTGATCACGCTCAGAGCTGGGATTTGCAACTCCCAGCCCAGCTGTCTTCTCACAAGCACCTCTACATCTACTTAACCACAAGGAGCAATCTCAGAAGACTCCAGAGTTTGCGTGGGCAGCCAGCAGGGGAAGCGGGGACCCTGGAGCTTCTCTGGCTTTGATATTTATCGAGTAGAATCCAGAAAATCCAACTGGATGGGCTCCCCTCCCTCCAGTTCAAGCCACCTGTGTTTGTCCCCAGGTCTCTGCATTTGGCCCATCATCTTGGATCAGATATCACCCCTGGCAAGATCTCCATGCCAGAAAACCAGCCCTCCTCAGCAGGGGCTAGAAACAGTTTCATGTCAGTTTGGGTAGAAAAGCCATGTTCACGTCTTCTTAGTCATGTGAAAAAAAAGAGAGAGGTGAAAATAATATCACAAAACCAGGATTATCTCTTTTTTCTGAGAAAAGGAGTTAGAGATGTATTGTGAACCAAGGAAATTATTCTACAATCCGTATCCTGTGGGGTGAAGACTAGAAATTTAAGTGTAGAAAGATATTAACATCTGAATTGGGATCTGTTATTTTGTGTATGTCGTGTGTTTTAATCCTATTTTCTAGTAACATTTCTCAATGTATATATGGAAACATTTTTTTAATTCCATAAATCCACTGCCCAGATAGCCTATTTTTTTTTTCCTTTGGAAGATCAAAAAAACAGGCTTGTTTTTTTATACACAGAACAACTTAATTACAACCCCAGGAATGGATATGTACCTAGCAATACAGGAGGCATTTGCTTCCATGGTAGGCACTATAGAAATTAAGATTATAAATATGAGAGGTAAGCCCCCCCCACACACACCAAGGGCACAAAACAGCCTCTTATTGATCTTTTAAAAATAAAATTCATATGTACACATTGTTTGAAAAATCAACAACAAGGGCCCCTGGGTGGCTCAGTCGGTGAAGCTTCTGCCTTCCGCTCAGGTCATGATCCCAGGGTCCTGGGATGGAGCCCCTCATCCGGCCCCCTGCTGGGCAGGAAGCCTGCTTCTCCCTTTCCACTCCTCCTGCTTGTGTTCCCTCTCCTGCTGTCTGTCAAATAAATACATTAAATCTTTTTAATAAATAAATAAATAAAATGTTGCTTTGACCATATTACCAAATGTTCCTAGAAAATCCCTACATAAGCAGGGTCGGGCCTGGTTAGTACTTGGATAGGAGAAAATCCCTACAAATTTGTACTCTAACCATCAGCTTATGAAAGAGGCTGTTTCCCAAAGTCCTCATCAACATCAGATACCATCAGCCATTTAGTTTCCAACAATATGGTAGGTTTGAAGAGGCACCTGGTTCTTAAGATTGCATTTAATTATAGGTGAGAATTAGAATCTTTGCAGGATTTGGGGCCACTTGTTTTTCTGTGAAAGGACACCCATTGATGTCCTTTGCCAATTTTCCCATAGGATTTTTCACCTCTTTTATTGATTTATATGATCCCTCTGCAAATTAAGGAACATAGGCCTTTGTTTGGCAAATGCCTGTTTTTAAGTTTGATATTTTTACTCTGTTTACTGGTATTTTGCCCAGAGTTGGGGCCTGTTTTAACCCTCTTCTCCTTCAGAGCAGCTGACTTCTGTGCTCTCTTCACCAAGGCCTCGCCTAGCCTCTGGTCATGAATACATCCACCTACATTCTATTGTAGAATTGTTATGCTTGTAGTTTTTACACAGAAGTCTTTGAGCCATTTGGAATGGATTTTGGTATAAAGAATAAAAGCAATTGGTATTGGAATGGATTTTGGTATAAAGATAAAGCAATCCAGGTGAAGATTTTCTCAGATGGGTTGTTCCCATGCCATTTGTCAGACTCACGACCCCCACCCCCCGCCTTCATTTTCATCCTCTTTCCTGTCCTCGAAGGGCCACGGGGCTCCATGGAGTCCCCAGAGCAGAGGTCCACGTTGATTTCCCCCACGTCTTCCAGAGACCCGGAGGTCATGACCAGGATCCTGCAGAGGCCTCCGTCATTAGAGTGGAAGACCTGGTGGGCTCTTGAAGGTGGGAAGGGCAGGACCACTGCTCTGCTAGACACGAGGGAGCTATCATCTTCCCATCCTGAGCCACAAGAGGGACACACTTCCGGTGTCTTCCTTTTGAAGGAAAGAGAGAGAAGCCTCAGGGGAGAGTGTACTCACTACAAAAAGAAGGAACAGAGCCATACCTGTATTTCAGAAGATACACACTTATACACAAACGCTATCCATACGTACCACACACACGCATGCGTGTACACACATGCCACCCACAAGTACGTATACAGCCAGACACACACGTGTGTGCGTGCACACACACACACACACACTCACACTCCAGATAGGCTGAGTTTCTCCAGTAGCACCTAGACCCAGTGAACCCTTCAGTCACAGGAACTCCAAGAACGGCAAAGCCAAGGTTTCTCAAACAGTATTCAGATTCTTGTTAAACGGGAAAAAAAATCTGGAAGACCCCCAAGATATATTTGCAAGACCCCAAGGAAAAGAAAAGAAACCAAAGACTTGTTCTATACAGATCTTCCGATCACAAGTTAACCCATGTTGCAAACCGCTAAAAAGATTTAAGTCACCATTTCAAATGAAAACGTGCACTGTTGGGACGCCTGGGTGGCTCAGTTGGTTAAGTAGCTGCCTTCGGCTCAGGTCATGATCCCGGTGTCCTAGGATCGAGTCCCACATTGGGCTCCTTACTTGGCAGGGAGCCTGCTTCTCCCTCTGCCTCTGCCTACCACTCTGTCTGCCTGTGCTCGCTCGCTCGCGCTCTCTCTAACAAATAAATAAATAAAATCTTAAAAAAAAAAAAAAAAGAAAGAAAACGTGCACTGAAAAAATTTCCCTAGAATGAAAAGACTCAGAAGAACAGAGCCACAGGCCCCTGGGTGTGGGAGGGATATAATGAAGTAAGGCTGCTTTAAGGTATTATCACGCAGCAGATCTGCAATTTAATACCCTCCCACCCAAAGTAGGAAAGTCAATCTCTCTCAGGTTCTGTGCTCTGTCGCTGCCTCTCCTGGTCCAGCAGGCCCGGTGCTCCTGGCAACAAAATGTGATCCTCCTCCCCTTTTACCTTGTTCCATCCATTTGCATTTTTCCAGTAGAAATAGTTGATGATTGGGAATTCTCTAAAATCGTTACTATAAAAGTAGATATTTAGAAAATACAGAATGTTGGGTGATGCCTGCGTGGCTCCTTGGGTTAGACATCTGCCTTTTGCTCGGATCAAGTCCTGGGATGGAGTCCTGAATTGGGCTCCCGGCTTAGCAGGGAGCCTGCTTCTCCCTCTGCCTGCCACTCCCCCTGCTTTCTCTCTCTCTGACAAATAAATAAATAAATAAGATCTTTTGGAAGGAAGGAAGGAAATTCAGGCTTTTTTAAATGTAAAGCTACACCCAAACTCTGGGAGATAATATCTCTTTAAGTTATGGTGGGCGGACCAGGGGGCTCTGTCTCACCTCTCAGGTTGGACCTGTGAGCAGGATAAACTGGGCAAGACCTTGTCCCAGTTTCCTGCCATGATCTCCCAGAAAGATCGTTTGCTTTTTTGTGGAGAATCCCTAGGTTATCAGGGCCTAGGGGCTCTTAGGGTCAGCTGCCCAGCAGGTGAGTAGGGCCTGGAAGTCACAGAAAGGGGATCCCAGCTTCCTTCCTGGCTCTGTCCCTACTAGGCTGTGTGACCTCCAACAGATGTCCAGCCTCTCTGGGACCCCCCCCCCCCCGTGAAGAATGGTGGTGGTGGTTCGCAGCTACGTTAGGAGCCTGAATCAGGCTAGAAGAGTTTCTCACCCAGAGTCACACTTGCATACCCAGGATGGCCCTCCCACCTCCTCCAGCTCCCTCCTCATTTTCCCTCACATGGTAACCCTGTCTCATAGGACCCACACTAACTCTCATGATGTAAAATACAAATAATAAGTAAGACCCCGGTTTCTGTCTGTCGCTACCTCATTATAGGTATAGACCACACAGTTATGAAATTCGCAGGACATATGTGGGATGATCTGCCTTAAAATACAGGCTAATACCCACACAAAATTTATTTTGCAGGCCCAGGGGTCCCTCAGAAAGCTGGAACCAAGACTCAACAGCAGACCCAGGTGATGAGTGTCAAGAGAAGAAACAGACCAAACCTCAGAGGGGTGGCCTGAGCTTCTGGAAGGCAACCCCACTGCTGCGTGACTAGCAGCCCCCCAGTGGCAAATTCACAGTAGGTAACAAATGGTTCTCCCAGGGAACACCAGGCCAGCTGGCCGCCTTGGGTCCGCATGGGCCCTGCCACAAGTCTGGAAGGACATACACTGAAGCAAGGGCAGGGAGACCCTCTGGGGGTTGCAGGGTTGGGGACACGTTCATGTTCTCTAATTTTAAAGGTTTCATAATGTGGTGATTAATCAGAAAAACCAGAGATTTTTCTCGAAGGTACTTGAGAATAGAGAAACAAGGCTGGTCAGTGCAGCTGTAGTTCAGGCGAGCGTCATGGAGATGGGAGTTGGACCGGGTCTCGGAGGATGGGAAGGATACGGAAGGATGCTCACCCCGTGTGCCCTACAGGGTCGATGTGAAGTGGCATTCATAACTGTGAGGACACCAGGGCTGATGCATGACCTTGACTGAGGCCATCATTTGGAGCCAAGGGTGACCGGATGTCCAGGCTGGACAGAGCAGGGGTCAGTGGGGTCAGGGCCATCCCAGTCCTGAGGTGTTCCCCATCTCAGAGGCCACCCTGGGCTGAGTGAGGGAGCCCAAGTGATGGTGAATAGCTGGGGTCTGGCCGCCTCACCCAGCCCCAGCCCATGCTCCAGGCCCAAGGCCCACTAACCCGTGACCTCAGGGACAGACCCCTGGGCTTCTGTGGTAGCCTCACTCTTCTCCCTAAGCCAGGCAGCCAATGTCATAAGTGAGGGCCATTAAGACAGGGGTGCTACAGGATGGACAGCAGATGAGGAGAAGGGAAAGACAGAAATAAAGAGGCAACAACACAGAGAGACAGATGGAGACAGAAAGACTCCCAGAAAGGCCCAGAAACACACCCAGAGGGACATAAAAAGTCACACACATGTGCACGCTTGCACACACACACACACTAAGGTAGAGTCAGAGAGACAGAGACAGAATGAGAGAGAGAGAAAGGGAGACAGACTGACAGAAATTAGGGCAGGCCCTACACTCCACTGATTGGCTTCCTAGAAGCAGACAGGCAGGCAGGTGCAGGCCAAGTGGCCAGCAGAGAGGACAGAGCTGGTGACGAAATAAGGGGGTCTGGGCATCAATATCCCAGAGAACAAATTTTGTCGTCCCTTGCTGTGCCCTCAACACCACGCTCGACGCTACAGAAAACAACATTGCAGGCCACGTCGCTGCCTCATTGGGAGAGCCACCCCCCACCCCTGAGGAGGATTAATAACAGGCTGAGGCAACGTTTCAGGGGCCAAAGGGGAAGAAAGTCTCCCCCAGAGCTGAGGTCACCAGTAGGGGCCGGGGGACAGCGCTGCATTTGAGCTGCCTCTTGAAGATCAGAGGGGAGGAAGGAGCAAGGGTGTTCCAACGGGACGAGGGTGTCAGCAAAGGTGTGGAGGCAGAGGGCATGCCTGGGTACATTTAGGGGGGCCTTGAATGCCAAGCTAGGAAACTGAGGGGGCCCTTGGTCCCACCCAGGCAGAGAGTGATGTGCGGGAGGCTATGCTTTGGAGAGGCCCGGGCTGACCTGGGGACAGTGGAATAAAACAGAGAGGAAGGTTGCAGACACCCACTGACCCCTCCAGCCCCCTCTCACGACACTCGCTGTCTGATACCACATTCCAGCAACCCCAGACTCCTGGCCCACCCCAGGCTGCTTCTCACCTCCTTGCCGTGTGCTGCCCTCTGCAGGGAAGGCCTTCCCCTTCCACAGCCCCTCACCCAGCAAATGCCAAAACACCATTTAGAATCTTCTCCAGGCAGCCTTCAGGCAGGGGAGGTGCCCCCTGGGCCCTCCCAGCATGAAAGTCAACACAAAATCTCCCTGAGCTCAGCTGAGTCAAATCGTGTTTTTGACAGAGACCAGAAAATATCATTGGTCCCCTCAGCATCATTGCCTTACCACACCCAAAATTTGCCTATCCCTCCACAAGAAGCGCCACCAGCTCTCAGGGCCTCAGTATCCAAACCCTGAAGGGAGGGAGGATTGGGCTGGGGAGGGTGGAGTAACAGGGCAGGGCACATTTGCCTAGAGGTGCTTTGGGCTGGTGGGTCGCAGAACAGTGACTCTTTCCTCCGGAGAGCAGAGGAGTGGCACTGGGGGACAGTCAGGGCTGGGCAGGGGAGCCCTTGCAGAGAGAGCCTGCCTCTGCCTTACGTCTGTGGCTGAGCCCCAGGAGGCTGGGCTGAGGGCTGACCGTCGCCCCTTCCTTGTCCCCTCAGGTCCTTGGAGGACAAGACCCCAGGCTTGTCCCCAGAAGGATCTGGATCTGGCCGGGAAGGTGGCCGAAGCCTCAGTGCTCTCCCGCACCCACGGCTGCCCACCCCCGCCAGGCCAAGGCTATGGAAAAGTTCCGCATGTTCTTTCAGCACCTCCAGTCCAGCTCTGAGTCAGTGATGAATGGCGTCTGCTTGCTGCTGGCCGCGGTCACCGTCAAGCTGTATTCTTCCTTCGACTTCAACTGCCCCTGCCTGGCGCGCTACAATGCCCTCTACGGCCTGGGCTTGCTGCTCACACCCCCGCTCGCCCTCTTCCTCTGCGGCCTCCTTGCCAACCGGCAGTCGGTGGTGATGGTTGAGGAGTGGCGCCGGCCTGCGGGGCAGCGGAGGAAGGACCCGGGCGTCGTCAGGTGCGGTCCCACACCACCCAGCTACCCTGGGTGCGCACGGTCAGGGCCTCCCACTCAGACACTGCCAGGTGACTCCCCAGGCCTGGTGATCCTCATGGGTATCAGGAGGGCTCCTATCACCTGTGCCCCCTCCTTTCCCCAGCTGGGGTGACATCAGCTCACAGAGACCCCTTAGCCACTTCCCATGCCGGAAATAGACATTTCCTTTCCTGTCATCCGTCACCCTTCCATGGCCAGGACTGGAGACCCATGGATGATACAGGATTCCCAGGTTTTGCCCAGGTCACAAGTGTTGGCTGGCCAGAAATTGTAACTCAGCACATACATGAAGGACCATCCCATGACACGCACAGCCGGCTCGCACACGTAGTCAGAGGCGTGACTGGCTTCAAGGCTGCATTCCCTCTCCTGTAAGCTCCCCCCAGGGTGCAGGACCTCACCTGCTGTACCACAGGGCCCTCAGAGCCTCTCACATGCTTGGTGCACCGTATCAAAACCAGCTGATGGGGGCACCTGGGTGGCTCAGGCATTAAGCTTAGATCATGGTTCCAGGGTGCTGGGGTCGAACCCCCACTCTGTGCCAAGCTCTATACCCAGTGCCATGTGTGCACAGCCTCTCAATTCTTACCTCAGCCCTGGGTCTGCTCCAGGAGTAGACCCATTTTTAAGGATGAAGCCCCTGAGGCAGAGAAGTTAAGCAACTTGACTGAGCTCCCATAACGAGGAAGAGGCACGGCCCAGATTTAAACCCAGGTGCACTCCCAGCCCAGGCTGACACCACTCCCCTCAGTGTTTTAGACAAAAAGTCCAAGTGCTCTAGATCTGTGGGTAGAGGCCGGAGGGGCTTGGTGGATTTCAGCCTGCTGAGGATCGCCCCCTTCCCCCGTTATTTGGCATGGACATGGACAATCGCAGTGTTCTCAAGTGTGTGTAATATAAGTCCTTAACACGTCCTCAGGTCCGCCTTCCAACCACAATGCCCCTAGAAAACACCGGAGCCACCCTGATCTCGGATGTATTTGTAATTCCCCACTGGGGAGGCCGTGCACCCGTATACACACCCCCAGCAGACGCCATTGTACGTTTTGTATGCAGTTCAAGTCAGAAACAGGTGCTCAGCCGCCTCTGCTTCCTGATGCACTGGGGGTCCCGTGCTCCCCGTGATTCTGCTTCGCGGCGAGGATCACATGCACTGGCTGTGCCCTTTGCCTTTTCCTCTGGGGCCCAGAGAGTGCAGCTCCATGGGGCTCCTGTCCTGGAAGAGCAGAGGGCAGGAGAGCCCCCTGGGGATGGTGCTGGGGGTGGCAGGGAGCGTTTTGAACCTGGAGGGAAGGGTCTGAGGCACTGCTTCTGGAAGGGTTATTGGGCAGGGCTGGCCTTGTTAGGCTCCCCCCAGAAGTGGCTCTGGGGAGAAGGTGATAATGAGTAGCTCACCGGGGTCAGTCCTTCTGGGGACCCTCTGAGAACATGGGTAGAACACACCTCTGAACTGTCCCACTGAGAGTCTAGGAAGCTGGGGTCCCTGTGGATGGAAGGTTGATTGGGGGTCGTTAATTCTCCTGGCTTCCAGCGTCCCCCTCTGAGAGCAGACTCCTCCAAAGCCCTTGGACAGAGCCGTGCAGGTAGTTGAGGTCAGAGGCCCGAGGTCCTGCTACATGAATGGAATTAGTCACCAAAGATCTAACGTGCCTCTGGCATGGGGAAGGCATCAGGAGAGCCTGCCCCAAGGCCTAGAGGAGGAGGCCTACCTGCTCCCCAGTGTTCCAGTCCTGGGCTGCCAGTCCAGACTTTCCTGACCTCCCGGGGCCCCAGCCCTCCAGCTTCCCTGCCTCTGCTGCCCAGACCTCTGCAGGACCTCTGCAGTGGGAACCACCGCCCCAGGCATCTCCTAGCCCTCCAGGGAAGTCCATCCTCGCATCCCTCCTGTGGCCTTCCTGCTGCAGCTGAATCCCAGCTGCCCTTCACGACCCCCCCCCCTTTCCGCTACCCCTAGGTATATGTGCTCCTCTGTGCTGCAGAGGGCACTGGCCGCCCCCCTTGTCTGGATCCTCCTGGCCCTCCTTGACGGGAAGTGCTTCGTGTGTGCCTTCAGCAGCTCCGTGGACCCCGAAAAGTTTCTGGACTTTGCCAACATGACCCCCAGCCAGGTGCAGCTCTTCTTGGCCAAAGTGCCCTGCAAGGAGGACGAGCTGGTCAGGGACAGCCCCGCTAGAAAAGCGGTGTCCCGCTACCTACGGTGCCTGTCACAGGTAATTCGGGTGGTTCTCCCCCAGCCCTGGAAAATCTGCACTGGTTCTGAGTGGCATGGGTGAGGAGGTACAGAGGGTTTCCTGGGGCCCCTCCCCACTGCTGGAAACACAAGCAAGGAGCAGGTGGTCTCTGGAAGGCTAGGAGCGTGACCCACATACAGGACACTGGGGGGGCTTTAGGAAGTGGACACTTTGTCTTCAAAGTGCCTCCAAGGCAGAGACCAGAGACCCCCCAGGAGTCAGTGCGTCCCATCCCCAGGAAGCTAGATGACAAAAGCCCTGCAGATATATTCCTCTGCCCTGCCCCCCAACCCATACGCACATTCTCGGTACCTCCCAGAAATGATATTCATTACTATTTATTGAGGACTTATGTGTCAAGCACTGTGTTAAGCATTTCATATGCATTACTTCATTTATTCTCAGAACAACCCTATGAGGTGGGTGCAATCATTATCATCCCATTTAGCAGATAAGGAAACGGAGGTCCTGAGAGTTTAGTTCACAGGCCAAAGTTGCACAGCTCCTAAGGGAAGGGCGGGGAGCTGAACTGTCATCACTCCCAGCCCTCTGAACCACCTCCCTGAAATGCAGGTCTTCCCCAGGCCCCTGGCTCCCCACACTGGCAATCCCACTCCATCAGCCTGGGGGCAGACTCCAGCCCCACCCCTGGCCCAGACTCCAGATTCCTCCCAGAGCCCCAGATGGGGCTGGGTCCCCCCAAAAGCATTTATATCAACCCACTCCATGCAGAGCAAGCTGGGGCTACAGGGACTAAAAACACAACCCAGCCCTCTGTGGGAGCCAGAACAAAGTCGTAGCAAATGCAGGCCCGTGCGTGGTGGAGAGAGGGCCAGCACTCAGGACACATTTGATTCTGGGTCAGACTCTGCCTTGACCACATCATTCCCCCTCTGGGGCTCAGCCTCTCCTACAAAATCGAGGGCGTTTGGTCTCCTCCACGTGGATGGGCCCTGTAGGATTAAACTCTCTGGGCTCTCGCTCATTCGCTAGAAAGAGTGTAGAATCTTCAGTCACACCAGGGTTTGAGTCCTGACTCAGATGGAGGTTATCGGGCACATAAAATGTCCCTCATGTGTAAAACCCTTACACGCTATTTTAAATTGGTAGGAGAAAGGAGGGATCCTGAGAGAGGCCAATGAGAGAGCTTTATAAACCACATCCCCTAATGGTAAGGGTTCAAATATGTCTTTGTGGCTTACAGGAGTGATTTCTCTGCCCCAGGAGCACACAGTTGCTTGGTCTTAAGCAAGGCCTTGGACAGACTAAAGCTTTGGGTGGGTAGAGAGAAGGGAAGGGTGTCGGGCATGTGTGGGTTCGAGACTCGGGGAACTCTTCAAGTCTTTCATCATGCTTGGCTTGGCACACTGTTCCCTGTTCATGTCCTATATAACTGTTACTCATCCTTCAGGGCTCAGCATCTGCCTCACTGTTCCCTGAGCCCTCAAGTTCAGGTTGTGTGTCCCTTCTCTGTATTCCCATAATCCCTTTACTTCCCTCAACATGGCATTCAGTTAGTCTATCACCAATTTAATTGTTTCCTCCACTAAAGTGTGAGTTCTAGGAGTCCCCAGTGCCTCTCCCAAAATATAGGACGGGCGGCTTCATAGATGGGATACATAAGCATGTGTGAGGATAGATGAAGGACTGGATAAAAAAAATGAAAGGATGATGGATGGATGCATGGATGGGTGGATGATGGGTTGGGGGGATGGATGGATGGGTGGGTGGGTGGAGTGTAAGGGAGGCAAAACTTTGCCCCCACCCAGCTTAGGTTTACAGCTGAGACTCTAACAAAAAGATTAACAGGAGAAAAACAGTTTCTTAATGTGCACAGTACACATCACATGGGAGAAACTCGAAACAAAGAGTAACTCAAAGAGATAGCTTAGAACTGCAGCTTATCTGCCATCTTCGAAAAGAGCAATACCGGGGCACCTGGGTGGCTCAGTGGGTTAAGCCTCCACTTTGGCTCAGGTCATGGTCTCAGGGTCCTGGGATAGAGGCCCACATCGGGCTCTCTGCTCAGCAGGGAACCTGCTTCCCCCTCTCTCTCTGCCTGCCTCTCTGCCTCCTTGTGAGCTCTCTCTGTGTCAAATAAATAAATAAAATCTTTAAAACAAAAAACAAACAAACAAAGAGCAAGACCTTTGGAGGGCAATGACAGGACGAAGGAGAGCAGTGTTAGTCTCCAAGGACACTAAAGGAGTGAGGTTTGGAGGAGATTCCTCTGGTGCTGTCCCTGGGCTGATGAGAGTTGTCTCCCAGTAAAAGGAGAATGTATTTCCTGCCTTAGGTACAGAAGAGGAGGGTAAAGACAGCTTTTCCTATGGTTGCTGCTTCTTGTCTTCTATTCAAGATAATTTTTATGTCAAAGAGGCATCCTTTGGGGTGACATATGCTGGTTTCTTCAGGAGGGAGGTTGGGAGGATGAATGGTGGGTGGGTGGGTGGACAGATAAATGGAAGAAAGGATGAGAGTATGGGAACAGGGATGGATGGGTAGAAGGATGTATGATGGACAGACAGAAGGTCCGCTGCAAGGATGGCTGGATGGGATGCTAATAGATAGCTGTCAGGTGAGAAGATAGACGGCAGGATGGGTGGATGGAGAAATAGTTGGACAGATGGATGGATGCAAGGACGAGGTTGAAAGCAAGCGAGGATGGGTAGAGGTGCATGGTAGGATGGATGACTAAATGGGAACATGGATAGATTTGGGAGAGATGGGAGGGATAAGGGAGAGACTTTGGGACACCCTTGCCATACCGCATAGCACCCGACCTCGAACACATCTAACCTGGTGCCCCACCCCTCAGGCCATCGGCTGGAGTATCACCCTGCTACTGATCATCGTGGCCTTCCTGGCCCGCTGCATGAGACCTTGCTTCGACCAGACAGTCTTCCTGCAGCGCAGATACTGGAGCAACTACGTGGACCTGGAGCAGAAGCTCTTCGACGAGACGTGCTGTGAGCATGCGCGGGACTTCGCCCACCGCTGCGTGCTGCACTTCTTCGCTAGCATGCAGAGCGAGATGCGAGCGCGGGGGCTGAGCCGGGACGGCGCGGACAGGGGCCCCGAGCCTCCCGAGATGCCCAGTGGCCTGGATGGCGACGGAAGCAGGAAGACCCACCTGCGGGTGGTTTCCAGCCGGGAGCAGGTGGACCGTCTCCTGAGCACGTGGTACTCCAGCAAACCACCGCTCGACCTCGTGGCATCCCGGGGGCTCTGGGCGCATGGCCTCAACCACCGCGCTCCCACGGTGGCCCCAGGCACCAGGCTGTCCCAGCGTACTGATGTGTAGGGACCCCAGCAGTACCCCCATGTGAAATGCCTGAGCTGACAACGGCCTGGGGTTTCCAGGTTGTGGGGTTCCTGAGGCAGGACAACCTAACCCTTGCTGGCTTGCTTCCTCAAAATAGCCCAGTCTCTGGCCCACTTTCAGGGTGTGGCCTCTCGTGTGCTCTAAAGCAGTGCTTCGCAAACTTTAGGCTGCTCACTGTTCTCCCAAAATCTTGCTAAATGCAGATTCTGATTTGGTGCATCTAGGATTGGGTCCAAGATTGCACTTCTGTCAGGTTCCCAGGGGATACTGAACTTGTGAACTAGCAAGAGTTTGAGTAGGTCTGCCAGTGGATTCTGGATCCTAGATGTACAGATTCTAAATTTAAAATAATAATATAATAACATCTAACAGGTATCAATGGTGCTTACTACATGTTCTAAGTTCTTTCCCTATATAAGTCATTTGAGCCTCATGATAATCCAATGAAGTAGGATGAATACTAGCCCCATTTTAGAAGAGAAAACTGAGGCCAAAAGTGGTTAAGTTGCCTGGGGTCATCCATGTAGGAGCTGGAATTTGATCTCAGGAGGCCTGTCTGCTACATAATTCTAAGCTGCTATATACTCCTGGGCCCTCTAGAGAGTTTGTGTATTGGTTTTCAGCCCTCTGGTTAGGCTTCCTGCAGCTTCCACCAAGTTTCTCTGAGCAACCGCTAGCAAGCTCCAGGTGTGTGGTATTTGGATCAGCTCTGAAAATCCAGGTGGGGCGGACCCAGATACCCCACACTTAACAAGCACCCCAGCTGATTCGATAAGTTCCTTTTTTTTTTTTTTTTTTTTTTTGGTTGGGTTTGGTTTGTTTTTTTTTTTTTTAGATTGAATTTATTTGTTTCAGAGAGAGAGAGAAAGAGAGAACAGGTGGAGAGGCAGAGGGAGAGGAAGAGAGAATCTTCAAGCGGATTGTGCTAACTGAAGGGCCAAAGTGATGCCATTCAAGGGGCAACCCTTTTGCTGTTTACATTAAGCTGAAGACATTCCAAAGCAGTTCCCACATATGCAAATAAAGGATGGGACAAGAACCAATAGAAATGGC